>JIBL01000116.1:0-44781 GCA_001593455.1 Cryptosporidium baileyi
AAAAAAAAAAAAAAAAAAAAAAACAGAAATAATAAAAAAAAAACAATGAAATAACAAGAAAACAATGAAATAATAAAAAAACGATGTAATAATCAAAAAAAACAAAGAAATAACAAAAAAACAAAAAACAATGAAATAAAACAAAAAAAATCAAAATTAAAGTCAAAATAACAATCAAAAATCAAAATCAAAAATTAAATGAAAGAATACAAAGTAAAAATGTAAGGAAAAATAAATGGAGAAATAAGAAATTGATTATCTCATAAAACAAGAAAAAAGAAGAAAAAAGTATTAAAAAAAAAAAAAAAAAAAAAATTTAAATAAATTAGATTATTTTATTTTCATTAATAAATATTATTTTTGTTTTGATCTTGTATTTGTTCTACGTCTAGATGAATTTTTTTTTAAATTAGATTTTTCGTTAAAATAAAGTAAAAAATTCATTAATAATGTACCCATAATATTTGCTGCTCCTAAAATTATAGCACCTATAAAATCACCAGAATATGAACCATAAAGAGCAGAATATGTTAATGTTAAATTACCAGGTGCTCTTAAATAATGAGAAATTATACCAATATTTGCATTTGATAACCATGATAATTCTGCTGCACCAAAAAATTTTGGACCTACACGACATACAATACTTACTCCAAGGCTATATAAAAATGAAAGAAAAAATTCTCCAAAAAAACTACTTAATGGAAAAAATTGATAATCACCAAATTTTAAACCTTCAAGATAATATTGAGGAATTATCTGATAAATATTTACAAAATAATAAAGTAAATAACCACCAATAATACCACCTAAAGTTGATGAAATTATAGATCCTATCATAATACCAAAATGTGGATATTTACCTAAATAATAATTAATCATTGAATATGTTGGACAAACTTCATATCCTCTATATATTATATAACCAAATATAAATGATGATAAAAAAGCTAGAAATCTAAGTTGATTATTTTCATCCCATGTACTTAACCAATTAAATAAAATATCAATATAATCTATAATTTGATATTGTTTTAAAATTGAAAAAATTTTTAGATTTCCTAAATAAATCATACAAATTTTATGACCATTACCTTCAAAAATTAATGGTTTTAATATTGGTGAAAATAATGTTACATATATATAAAAGAAACAACTTTCTAATGTAGATGCAATCCAAAAAGATATTAATCCCCATGATGGTATAAATTTTGAGAATAATAAAAATATATTATAAAATATTTCTTGAATATATTGAATAAAATTAAATTTTTCATTTTGATTCTTTTTTATTATATTTGATGATGTAAATCGTGTCTTTTTTTCATCCAAACCTTTTCTTCTGGTAATTGGCATTTTTGGATTTATATAACTTTGAAAGATAATTACTTTTTTTTTTTTTTCTTATACTTTTTTTTTTAATTAATTCAATTAAATTTAAGATTTATATTATCAGAGAATGACTAATTAAATAAAAATATCGATATTTTATTTAAAAGTTTATTCTTATTCTTGCCACACTCTACAAATTCCACATTTAAATATTAATATAAATTTCTATCCCCACTGATTTGTAGAATAATATATTTAAATAAATTTATAAAAAAAAGCAAATATTTAATAAATAATGTAATGTATTAATTTGAATATATTTTAATAATTAGAATAATTAAAATTTAAATATAATGATTTTTATTATTATTGAAATAATATAAGATTAAAATCAGAGAGAGAGAGAGAGAAAAAAAAAAAAAAAAGCAATAATATAACTTAAATAATTAATTATAAAATTAAAAAATAGAAAGAAAAGAACAAGATGATATATATATATTAATAAAGAATTTTAAAAGATAAAAAGAAACTAAATATTTATATATATATATATATCTAAAAAATAATAAAATAAAAATTAATTGAGCGCCAATATTTTAAAATATTGTCAAAATGATAAAATATTTTTAATAATTTTTAAGAAAAAAATTATAATATTAAATATGAATTTAAAATCAAATAGAATATTAATACCAGGTGAAATAATACGTTCAAATATAGATTTTAATAATTCTTTAAATGGTGTATATAAAGATGAACATGGTGATATTTATGCATCATTAATTTGTAGAGAAAATGAAATATGTAAAGAAAAATTAAATTATAATATAGGTGGATTAGTATTTGGAGTAGTAAATAGAGTAATTCCAAGAAAAGGTATAGAAGTAAGATTATTGGATAAAAATAATAAAAGTTATAAGAATGAAATAGAAGGAGTTACAGGTTTAATAAGACCTCAAGATATAGGATGTTGGAATATGAATAATAATAATGATTCTAATACAGGGAATTTTTCTAATTCAAATATGGGTTTATCTAATGATCATATAGAATCTCAAGTAAATTATTGGATGAATGATTGTTTTCGTCCAGGAGATATTGTAAAATGTTGTATATTAAGTGTAATTCCACAAATATTATTAAGTACTAACTCAATAGAATTAGGTTGTATATTTACTCCTTGTATAAATTGTAAAAATAATATGGCTTATCCTATTTCATATAATGCAGTATTATGTAATAAATGTAATATATCAATGTTAAGAAAAACAGCAAAACCAAATATTGAAATGAATGATTTGGATCTAACAAATAATAATAATAATAATAATAATAATAATAATTGAAAAAAATTAAAATAAATAAATAATATATAATTATTATTAGATTTTAATTATTTATTTAATAATAAATTAATAATATAATTTTATAGCCGCGTAAATGTGATCATTTATTTATTTATTCTTGATAATAATAATTTAAAATAAAATTTGATTTAATAACTATATTTATATTTAATAAATTAAAATAAAAAATAGTTATATAAATAATTAAATATGTTAATTGTTTTTTTTTTTCTTTCTCTATTTTAGATGATAGATGTTTCATTATTAAGATTAAAGAAAGAATTTCGAGATATAGGAATTCCTGAATTTTGTAAAATAAAATTTAATAAAGAATCTTTAATAAAAAATATTAATTCAGAAAATTTTGATAATGTGGATAATTTGGATATTTGTAATTTAAGTAGTAATTTTGTAATAATATTAGAACCTAATGAAGGTATATGGTATAATAAAAATATCCAATTTTTAATAAAAGTTCCAAAAGAATATCCATTTAAACCACCAAAAGTTAAATGTTTAAGTAAAATATTACATCCTAATATAGATAAAGATGGTAATGTTTGTATAAATATTATTCGTGAAGATTGGAAACCAACATTTACAATTTCAATAATTATTTGTGGTTTATTAAATTTATTAATAGAACCAAATAATATTGATCCATTTAATCAATTTGCATCATTTTTATTTGATAATAATTATGATTTATTTGTATCAATAAATAGAAAATTATTAAATATAGAATAAATAAATATAGAATAAATAAATAAACAAATTAACACAACAAAAATTTGATCTAGAACACAATTTCTAAGAATGAGCAGTATTTTATAAAAAATATTCATTGAAGCTCATACTAGAGATCTTCTTTTATGTAGTGAAAAATGGATGATGATACACATGAAATGATCTCAAACTAGACGAGAGCGTATTAAATAAGGTTTTATATAATCCAATACTTTTTGCAATCCTTCTTTACTTCTTCCTCCTGCCATTCCTATTTTTCCAGAAAAATGTATAGTTAATGTCACAATTTCAATTTTATTGCTTTTATTAAGAATATTTGAATCATTGTAACTATTAATATCTTTAGATTGATTGTATGTTCCATATTGATGAGCAAGTAATCTTCTTTGTAAATATTCAGGATTGCAGCCATCATCATTAATGTAAAGAACAGGAATTCGAATTCTTAGACCTGGATTTCTTTCAGGTTCATAATCAACAAAAATGTATATTTCACGTAATACTCTTAAATCAATTGGAAATCCAGCATCAATAACAGCTTGAATATTATGTACTTCAAAACTCAATAATTTCGCTTTTTCGAATCCTTTGCTTCTTAACTTTTTAACAATTTTTTTAAATGAATTTTTAGTACATTCTACACTAGCACCTCCAGTTGCTTGAATTTTACCATTTGAAAAAGCAGAAATAGTAACAATACTTTTAGTGTGTTTATCAGAAATATCAGCCCTAAAAAAATAAGAAAGAAAAAAAATAAAAATAAAAATAAAAATAAAAGTAAAAAAATAAAATAATTTGATAATAATAATAATAATAATATAAATAATAAAAGAAAATAAATAAATAATATAAATAAATTTTTAATAAACATACCTTGCAGCTGGAAATTCTTGTGGATCATAATAAGTATTGCCAAAGTTTTCTGTAAACCAAGAAAGGTCAATATTTATACCCGTATTTGCACTTGCCATTACATTATAAATATTAAGTACCATAGGTTGTTCAGGTTCATCTAACTCTAATTCAGAGTTTAAATCCTCCTCATATTCATATTTTGAAACTTCCATTAAATGAAGTTTCCAAATTTGAATTCTAATTTTTATTTTAATGTATTTATATTAAACAGGAAATTGTCGTTGACCTTTAAAATACAAATTTGGAAGTTCAATGAAATATAGAAGAATTTAGATTATGATTCATAATTCTAATAATTTTAAAGAGATATTTAAGTGAATAAACACTCTTTTTTAACAAGAAGAAAAAAAAAAAAAAAAAAAAAAGATTGAATAGAGGAAAAAAAAAAAAAAATTAAGGTTTTATTTAATTACTAATTTAACCGCCTAATAATAAAATTAATTTCATTTAAAATATTTAGTATCCCCACAATGGATTTAATTAAAAATTAAATTAGCGGGATTATTAATTATAAATATAAATATATTTAGTTATATGATTTTAGAGGGAATTCTAGATTTTCTTTCAAGTCTAGCATCTGGCACTTTATCAGTTAAAATATGTTCAGTAGGACAATAGCTCGCAAAATTTGCAGGTACTTTATTACCAGGATATGAATACTTTCTTGTTTCTGTTGAATTAATTAATGAATTTTGTACTTTATAATCATAAAGTAAATTAATATTTTTATTTGAATCTTGATTACATTTATTTTCTAATTCAGTAGATTCTTCAATTAAGCAAGGAATAGAATTAATATTAGAATCACCAATATCAATTATAGGTTTTCTTCTAGCAACAATACTTTTAAGATTTTGAGTATTTTGTTCTTTAATATTATAATAATTTGGTGAAGGTGTAGCAGTTAATAAAGGATATTGTGGAGAAAGATTTTTTGTATGAATAGTTGATGTAAATATATTTTCTATACTTTTTTTTGTATCAGATAAATCACCATTATTTTTATCTTTATATTCAGCATTATTCTTAGCAGAATTATTTAAAGATAACATTTTCATAGCAACAACATATCTTTGTCTAACAATTTCAATCATTTCATCAATAGGATGATATCGAATATTTGATTTTTGTGGATTTTGACTAAATGATTCATTTGTTTCTAATATATAATGATAATATACAACACATATATCTTTAATAGTCTCAGGAATATCAATATCATCTTCTAAAGCAAGTTTAACTTTTTCCCAAACAATTTTAACAACATAAGGTAAATGATCGTAAATAGAAAATTTATTATTTTCTAAAGAATTTTCATTACGATGAATTTCATTTTTAAAATCTTGATACATAATTCTATATATTCGATGAAATAAATCGATTAATTCATTGACTTTTACCTGTATTTCTTCAATAGATATACCTTTTCCTAACATAGATTGACTTTGAGCAAAGATATCATCAGAATATTGATGTGAAATAATACAATTTAAAGAGAATGTCAATAATAATTGATCCATAGTTGTTATTTTCATAATAGAACCAAAAAAATTTTCTTCTTTTTCTGTTAATTGAAAATCTGATTCATGTCTTTGTAAGATTCGTTCAAATAAATCATTACTAGAAATAATTTCATTATAAATAAGTTGTTCTATAAAAGTGAAGAAATAGTCAATTTCTTCAATTTTGATAGGATTCTTTATAGATTTATTGTTAATATTATTATGATTCACATGCATATTATTATTATTATTATTAATTTTTAAATAATCTAAATTATTTTTATCTTGATAATTTTGATATTCATTACATAATAAAGAATTTTTTTCATTATTTTCATAATTATTCTCAGTTCTATAAGAACTTAATTTACTATTATCTTCTGGAATACCTGGTAATATTGTTATACCTGATTTTGAAAGATCTATGGACATTGGATAATTATCATTAGAATAAGTTGAATGAAAATTAGGAAAAGTCATACTTTTAGAAAATTCATTGTTATTATTATTAGATGAAAAACATTGATTTTTATTTTCATCAATTTGATCAATTACCTTATCTAATTTAATAGAATCATTATCCAAATTTCTTCTTGCGCTTTTTTGTATATCTAAATGTGATGCATATGAATAATTACCTGCATTAACGGTTATATTAGGAACAGAAAAAACTCTAGGAATCATTGATATTAAAGATTGTCCAACATTTTGTAATGATTGACTTATATTTTGAAATGTATTAAAATTTAACATTTGATTATGATTATTTTCTATAGAATTACGAACAGGAGAGATTAATTGATTTTGATTAGAAATTTGAGATTGTAAGGGTTGAAAATGATTTTGTAATTGATTTTGTAATTGATTTGGTAATTGATTTGGTAATTGATTTGGTAATTGATTTGTAATATGAATTGGTGTTTGAATTGGAATTTGCATTTGTGCTGGTATTACTGGTACAACTGATGAATTTCCACAACCAAGTAAAACTCTTCCATCATTAACAGAAAAATTATTTGGTATAACACTACCTCTAAATGTCATTCTAGGAGTAAAATTTGGATTAGATGAATTTTGAATAGTTGGGAATTTAGAGATATAAGGAGAAATACCATCCACACAAAGATTTTGTTTAACATTAATGTCTATATAATCTTCTTTATTATGTGATGATATAGGTGATGATGTTTTTATATTTATATCATTATTATTAATTTGTTTTTTTTTGTTAATTGGAGATTTTTTAGATATAACCTTTTTTGTTGGAGAAAATACCTGAATATTTGAAACATTTTGATTTATATTTCTTTCATTCAATTTATTAATTTCATGTGAATTTGGAGAATTTGTAGCATAATTTTTATTATTTATACTTTCTAAATGATTAATATTAATATGTTGTTTTTTAGTTGATTGATCATTTATATATTCATATTCTTCTGATGATTTATTTTTATTATTAGGCTCAAAAGAAATTCTTAGTAATTGAGATGTTCCACGTAATCTTCTTGTATCTACTAATTTTTTTAAAATTTCAAAATTAATAAATTGATCAGCTTGTAATGGATATGGAACTAATTTTTCTCCATTTTTAGATGGATATTGGATATCAATCATTAAGTTTTCCCAGTCATTTTTGTCCCAATAACCTTTATTACCTCTATCATAATACATAAAAATAAGACTTAATCTTAATAATCCAGTTGGACTACTTGTAGAATGTGGTGTAGAATTATCCATTAAACCAGCTAAACACATAAATTGTGAACCACTTAACATATCACTACCACTCATTATCCAACACAAATCACCACGTTCTGTTAAAGATTTAATACCACCTCTAACCATATAACAACTCTTTCCTAAATCTAGCAATAGATTCATTAACTTCTTGTTACTTAATCCCTCTTCTAATCCTGCATATTTTCTAAAGTAAGACATAACTCTTTCAAATTTCTCACCTGGCCATTGTAACTCAGCCCAAAGTGAATTATAATCATCTTCTTTAATTTCTAACATTATTGTCTTAAATAGTTAAAATTATCGTCTCAAATTTTTAAATTAATATAACCCACCTCTTATTATAAAATTCCCCCCCCACTGTACGCATAAATGGTTTTTTTTTTTTTTATCTCTGTTGTCTATTTAAGTGGACAATAAATATAAACATTCTGATTTTTTTTTCGATTTATCAAAACATTCTAAATATTTATTCTTATTAACAAATATTAACATTATCTTTTTATTTACACATTATTTTTTTTTTTTTTATTTAATGACTTTTTTTTTTAGACAAATTTGTAAATATTAAAATAATACAATTTTTTTTTAATTAAAAAAAATAAGTAAATAATAAACCAAATAAATAGCCTTTTTTTTATAGTTAAATTTATTAAGTTATTTTTAATTATTTTTTTTTAATTAAAAAAAAGATAATTTAAGCATTTCAAATATTTTTAATTTTTGCATGCAATTTTGTTCCTTTATCTACATCTATATTATAAAACAATAATAACCGCCAAATGTGGCGGTATTACATTTTTTTTTTCTTTTTTTTTTTTTTAATTATTTAAAATGTTAAATTAACAATATTAAAATAAAAACATGAGTAATAATTCAGAAAACAAAGTTTCTTCATCAGAAACAAATGGAATAGCCTATTTCATTGAAAATGCACTTGGTATTAATCAGAAATTTATTTTGAAACTATTAAATATTACATGTGTATTTCTTGCAATAGTTTCACTTTCAATGTCTTACATAGCATATCAGTACAAGGAATATTTACATTTAAAATTACTTTTAATACTAGCTATATTACTAATCTTGTTTTCTGGGCTAGTATATTGGTAAGTTCTTCTAATATTAATTAAATGAGATATTTATTATTTTTATTTAGGTATGTTCCTAAGTTGGAACAACTTATGGAGGAGTCTTCCAGAACCGACTTGGATACGTTCTCAGAAGACAAAAAAGAGAAATAGGTCTTAGGTTGCTGGTAGGAATATCAGGGTACAAAGTACCGCTCCCGCTAATAGGATATTAAGCTAATATTTTTTTCTCCCTGCGTTAATATGATCCCTGTAGTTTACTATCTAGAACGACAACAACTAAATTTTAATGATACATTGGTTTTATTGTTGGCAATCACACGCAGTGATCACCGCTGCCAGAAATTTTGCCGTTGGAATTGATCAATGATCAATCCATAGCCCTTCACAGACGGCGGAGTGCAATGCCCTGCTCAGGACTACGACAGGGCCATTCTTGAGCGACCCCGAACGCCGGCCAGGTAAGTTTAATGAAGTTGAACATGTGAATACTCAACATAAAATTAACACGACCTTATGATGGGCTGTTATTAGCGGGTAATAAGCGCTAATATTAGTTACCTAGAGTTAATAGATTTCTTAAAAAAATCAATAGTCAAATTATTTTGAAAAATTTTTAAATAATAATTTTTCTTTTTATTAATATAATGACAAAAAATAAAAATATTGATTCATTTAATAATTCAAATAATATTTATAAATCTAATAATATAAAATGGAAAGAAGTTGATTTAGATAATGAATTATTATCTGAATTTACAAAATATGGTGTTAGTATGATTGAAGAGATTGATGATCCAACAAAAATTTCTATATATGATATTAATAATCATTCTCAAATTAATAATTCTAATAATATAGATTTATCAATATCTTTAACTAAAAAAAATAAACAAAAAAAAAGAAAATCTCAATCTAATGATAATCATTCTATTATAAATTCTAATATTGATTCTAATATAAATAAATCTTCTATTAAAAAAATTAAATCTTCTAATCTAAATAATAATCAATCTGAAATTATTCTTGATCCAGATGAATATTGGGAAGAATATTATGAATTAAAACAAAAATTAATTAAATGGACTGAAATATTAGATGAATCTATATTTAAACCAAATAAAAATTCTAATTCAAATATACAAGAACTTAAATCACCAGAATTAGTTATACATCCAACTATATTAAAAGGTTTATTTAATTTAAATTTTTTAAATCCTACTCCTATACAAGAAGCATGTTTAGTTCCTGCAATTAGAGATAGAAAAGATATTATTGGTTCTGCTGAAACAGGATCAGGTAAAACATTAGCATATGGAATTCCTATTATTGCTAATATTATGTTTTCTATACAAAGAAGAAAAGAAAAATTTGAAAGAAGAGCATTAAAAAATGAAATAGAATCATCATTAAATATTACTGATATACAAGAAAATGATATTTTAAATGAATTTAAAAATATGGGATTTGAAATAAAAACTAATATTAATTTAAATAATAATAATAAAAATATTAATTATAAATCTGATGAAGATCTTCAAGCATTAATTATATTACCTAGTAGAGAATTAGCTATTCAAGTTCGTGATCATTTAAGAATTGTTGGTAAATATACTGGTCTAGGTATACATGCATTTGTTGGTGGTCTTTCTTTAGAAAAACAAGAAAGATTAATTTTAAAAAAAA
This sequence comes from Cryptosporidium baileyi, assembly GCA_001593455.1. Lineage (NCBI taxonomy): Eukaryota > Apicomplexa > Conoidasida > Eucoccidiorida > Cryptosporidiidae > Cryptosporidium > Cryptosporidium baileyi. Next base: position 10,360 of record JIBL01000116.1, read on the forward strand.
ATGTTCAAATTGCTGTTGGAACTCCTGGTAGATTATTTGCATTTATATCAAATGATTCTATTAATGAATTTAATCATAAAATTAATATTACAAATAATCTTATATCTACAAATTTATCTTTAGATAATTTACGTTTTTTGGTTTTAGATGAAGCTGATAGATTAGTTGAACAAGGTCATTATCGTGAATTAAAATATATATTACAATATATTTATAAACCAAATAATAATAAAATTCAAACTTATATTTTTTCTGCAACACTTACTTTACCAAATCATTTACATCCTAAATTTTTTAAAGTTAATTTAAAAAATCAATCAAAACAATCTAAAGATAAAAATAATTCAATTATTTCTGAAAATTCTAATAGAGCTATTCAAAGTATTTTACAATATGTAAAATTAAGAGAAAATCAAATATTTATAATAGATTTATCTAGATTTAAAAATAATTTAAATAATTTAAATAATAATTCTCAAGAAATTAAATATAATCATGGTATTATAACATTACCTAAAGGACTTACAATTTCAATGATTAAATGTCAAAATGATGAAATTGAAATTAGATTACTTTTATATTTAATAAAATTTTTTTCACCTCAATGGCAAATAAAAAATAATTATAAAAAAGAAAAAATTTGTTATTCTTGTCCAAAAAATATTAATAATGGAAAAATATTGCTTTTTGTTAATTCAATTTCTTATGTTTATAGACTTGTTCCTATTATATCATTAGCTCTTATATGTAAAGATATACATGAAGAAAAATTACCATCAATTAAAAAAAATAAAAAATGTAATAAAAATTGTTATAATTCTTCTATTCAAATTATAGGTATACATGGAAATTTATCACAAAAACAAAGAATTCAAGCTATAGAATTATTTAAATCTTCATTATCATCTATTCTTATTTGTACTGATGTATTAGCAAGAGGACTTGATCTTCCTGAAGTTGATATTGTTATTCATTTACAACCACCTAGAAATACTTCATTAATGATTCATAGAAGTGGAAGAACTGCTAGAGCATCAAAAACAGGTGAATCTATATTATTTTGTACTCCTAAAGATATTTCTATATATTCTAAATATTTAAAAACATTATCTTTAAATATTGAATCTATTAAAGTTCCTTCTCAATTTGAAAATATTACTTCTTCCAATTTTTCTCATACAAAACAAAGAATTGAATTAGCTAATGAAATTGAAAATTTAGAACATCATATGTTAAGAAAAAAAAAGAATAATAGTTGGATGATTAATAAAGCAATTGAAGCAGATTTAGAATTATCAGATAATGAAGAATATAATAATATTGATATTGATTATAAAAAAAATATTCAACATTTATTTTTAAAAAAAAATCAACTTTTAGAATTTATTAGAAATTATAATTTTTAAATTATATATATTTATAATTTAAAAAAAAACAGGAAAAAAGAAAAAAAGAAATAAAAAGAAGAAATAAAAACAAGTGAAAAAAGAAATTTATATTAATTTTAATAAATTCTTATTATTTTATAAATTATATAACTTATTTATTTAAAATTAATTCATCTTTTTTTTTTTTTTTTTTCTTATTATTCTTTTTTTAATATTTAAAATTTATTAATCAATATTTCAAATAAATATTTAATATCAAAAGGCGCCAATATTTTATTTAAATTTATTAATTTCAATTTGACTTTCTAATCAAATAAAAAATGCAAATTGAAGAATTATTTAAAAAACATATATCTGATCTTTATCTTATATGTCCAACTATACCACCTCGTGTATTATCTAATGATCAATGGTGGAATGTAATTAAAGAATTATGTGGGTTATGTCATATAATACCATTATTAAACCATGATTTTAAAAAAACATCTTTAATACAAATAGAATATTTAATAATACAATTTATACAATCTAATCCTCCTGTTCTAGCATTAAAATGGTTAATGAATTTATATTCACTTATAAGTAAATATATTAAATTATCAGTTGGAAGATTATTAAGTGAAATTATACTTTTATTAAATAAATTTACAGGTATTGATATTTATGAAATAGATAAAAAAAAAATTAATAATTTAAATATTAATATTTATCAATATTCTGAATTAAATAATATATCAAATAATAATATTCTTGATATAAGTGATTTATCTTCTAGAGATATTCAACCAAGTCATATAATTACTTCTTTATATATTATTCAGGTATTATTAAGAATAGAAATATTAGAAACTAGAAAAGATATTCCTATTATTTTAAAATATTTACCAAAATTAATAATACATATTGATCCTACTATGAGAGATGCTTCTAATGAATGTTTATTAAGTATACTTATGTTAGGAATACCAAGTTATTCTATTGCTAATAATTTAATTGATTTTTTAATACCAAGTATTAAAATATTAATGGAATTAGATGATTCTTTAAATATTGAAAGAATTATACAATCTATTATTAATATATTTAATCAATTTCCTAAAATTGCTGATTTAAAAAAACAAGAAATATTACAATTAATTGTTAATATATCATCTTCTTTAATAACAGAAAATAATAATATTATTAAAAATAATCATATAATTGAATCTATATCTAATTTATTATCTAATTCTACTATTATTAGTATTTTTTTTTATAAAAATAAAAATATTATTGATGTTATTAATTATTTAACTAATATTATTAATATACAATTTTCTACATATGGATTAGGATCTTATCCAATAAATGGTGAATATTTTAGAATAATTATTACTAATTCTATAATTTCTATATTAAAAATATCATTTAATCAAAATTTATTAAATATTATAGAAATAGAAGAAATATGGAAAATTATATTAAATAATTTTCAAATACATTTTATAAGAAAACATATAACAGAAAATTTACAATGGTTAACTAATAATCATTGGGTATTTTTATGGAAAAAAATAATTAAATATATTTTATATTATTTTATTATTAATTTACAATTATATATAAAAGAAATAAATAATAATGATAAAAAATATATTATTATTTGGACAAAATTTGAACAATTTATTAATCAATTATCTCAAATATCACCAAAAATATGTTTAGAATGTATGAATTATTTATTTAATATAAAAAAAGATATAAATTGGTTTTGGAATTTTAATAATGAATTTAAAAAATTATTTATTAAATGGCTTTTTAATATATCTTTAATAGAAAATTTTGAAATGTCATTTAATAGTTATTTATCTGGTAAATTATGTGGTTATTTAATTAATAATTCTATTGATAATTCTTATATTAATGATATTAATTTTATATTTGAATATTTAATTAATTTAAATGATATTAATATTTTATTAAATCAAAAAAATAATGATATAATAGAAAAATTAACACATAATATATATTTTTTAATTGGATTATCTAATTCAACATTATTACCTATAATAATAATAATAATATTAGAAAATATTAATCAATTTTTATTTAATTCATATTATATTCAATTATTAAATAATAAAAAATTAATTAATGAAGAATATTTTATATTAAATAATATTTTTTTACTTATAAAAAATTTATTATCTAATATTATATATATAATTAGATTTAATAATATAAAAAATATGAATGATTTAAATTTAATTATTAATAAATTATTAGAATTTAATTATATTTGGAAAAATATACTTTGTAATAAAACAATTGATATAATAATTACAATAATAAAATCAATTACTGAATCAATAGAAAAAATTCAAATATTAAAAGAAAATAATGAATTAAATAAATATTTAATTTATGAAGATGAAAAAGATAATCCATTATTATTATTATTTAAAGATTTAAAACAATGGTTATCTTTAATTTGGATAACAATAGAATTAATACAAGTTTTTATTAAATTAGAAAAAATTGTTAATAATTATGAAAATAATGAATTAAATAAACTTAATAAATTTTTAACAAAATTTTGTTTTAATATAATTAATAAATTATTTCCAATTATTCCAAGATCTTGGATGTATTTTATACCAGAAAAAAAAGAGATATTTTTAGAAATAGAAGATTATATTAATTATATTATAAATGATGAATTTAATTTAAAAATATCATCTAGATGTATATCAATTGATGATTTTAATAATATATTAATTAATAAAGAATTTAATAATAATATGCATGTAAATAACGGTATTAATAATGAAGAATTAAATAATAATTATATTCAAACAATTGAGAAATTTAATTTTCCATATATAGGAGATATAAATTGTTTTTCAAAAACAATTCATATATCAATATTAATAATGTTATTAAAATTATCAGTATATAAACAACTTAATAATAATTTATTTAAATATATTAATCATCCACCAATTTCTAATAATATTTTTAAAATGCTTATATTAGAATTAAATTCTAAACCAATATTAAAATTTGATATAAGATTTCCAAATGAGATATTTTTAATAAATAAATTATTTGAAAATAATAATATAAGATCAATAAATTTAATAAATAATAATATATTTTTAATTAATGAAGATTTTAATTTAATAAATGAATATAATAATACATATATAATTTTAAAATATGGTATTTTTGAATCAATGAAAGATTTTATTTCATTTCCTTTAATATATGATCAATTATTATTAAATTCAAAACAAGATATTGAAATAATATATAGAAAAGAAATAGCAAAATTTATTTCGAATATAATATTTGAAAATATATTAATATATAATGATAAAAAAAAATTTATAAATTTAATAAGAATAATTTTTAAATTATTATATAAAAGAACAATTAATAATATTAATTATTGGAATTTAATAATATCAGAATCAAAATATATTGAAAAAGAGAATTCAAAAATAATGATTGAGAATTTTTATGATGATTATCCAGATTTATCACCAACATTATATTTAATGACTTTAAAAAATATTATTTCATATTCAAATAATATTGAGATTATTCCTATATTATCAATAATATGGTGTTTAAAAAAATTATTTTATTTAATTATTAATAAATTAAATTTAGAAATTGATAATTTATTAATAAATAATAATGTGGATAATAATAATATGCATGTAAATAACGGTATTAATAATAATAATTTGAATAATAATAATAATAATAATATTAAGTTAATTAATATTTTAAAAGATTGTTTATATTATATATATTCATTTTTATTTAAATATTTATTTGAATTTAGATTTCAAGATTTAAAAAATGAGATTTTACAAATAAATATTAATAAGAAATATTCAAAAATAAATTCTTGTATTATAAGATATTATTGTATAAATTTTTTAGTATCAATATTAAATTATTTTTATAAGAAGAATTTAATTTCATCTTATTATTATTTAATAAAAGAGAAATTTGAGAATATAATAACATGGAATAATTATTTAAATAATCAATATTTAAAAAAAAATCAAGATAATGATTTATTAATAGATATATATATATTTTTTATTCTTATAAGATGTAAAATATATTATTTAAATTATGAAATAATAAATATGATTGATATATTTATTAAAGATAATATAAATTTTAATTTATCATTAAAAGATAAATTATTTATATATAAAATAAATAAGAATATAAATAATAATTGTTTAATTGAGAAAATAATAAATTATTATTTTGGATTTGATAATTATAATATAAATTTAATAGATATTAAAGATACATCATTATTAATTGATATTTATGGTGAATATTTATGTTTTTATAATTATAAAGAACTTATTAATATGGATATATTTGGTTATATAATAAATATAATTCATAATAATATTAGATTATTATTAAATAATATTTTAATAAATAAATTTCAATATAAAGAAATAAATTCTTTAATTTGTATTTCATTAAGTCTTATATTTAATACAAGAATTAATGAAATATCACTAATTAATTATAATAATGAGATTTATATTCCTAATAATTGTAAAATGATATTTTTTAATAAAGATTTTCTTTTAGATTTTTGGAAATTATTATTAATAATAAATAATAATAATATATTTAAAAAAAATATAATTAATATAGAAGATAATACTAATTTACCAATTTATAATTTTATTGGATTATTATTAATAAATAATATATTTATAAATAATGATTTAACTTTTTTTAAAAATTTTTCTAAAAAAGATTTTGAATTACTTTTTAAATTAGATATTAATTATTTAATTATATTATTAGATTGGATTTTAAAAAATAAGAATGAAAGTAATTTATTATTATTTATGAATATGGTATTCTATTCTTTAAATATTTGTCAAATAAATGAAATTATTTTAAAATTAATAAATTATTTAATTAATAATTCATTTAACATAAAATATAAAAATAATATAAATAATATAACAAATTTTGTTATTAATGAAAATAATAATTTTGATTTATCTTGTTATCCATTATATATTCAATTAAAATCTTTTATAGAAATTAATAATGAAAATCAAGATAATAATATTTTTAATTCAAATATTATTTATAATGTTAATTTAAATATTATAACAAAGATTATAAAAATAATTTCTAATATAATTTATTTGAAAATATCAGAAATATATGATTATGATTATATTCTAAAAAATAAATTGATTTCATATGGATTTAATAATATATATGTGGATAATAATAATATGCATGTAAATAACGGTATTATTAATAATAATAATAATAATAATAATCATCATCATCATCATCAAGATAATAATGTTTTATCTTATGAATTTATAAAATTTGTATTTGATATAATTTTATTATTAATAGATATTTGTGATATAAATTATTATGAATTTGAGGAAGAATGTATTTTACAAGATTATTTTATAATTTTAAATAATATTGTATTTACATTATTTAAAAATTCGCAAATATTTATTATTAAAGAATTTTTTGAATACATCGACAAAATTTTTGAATTACTTAATAATTTATTAAATAAAAATAAAAAAAAAACAATTTTATTTAAATTAATATCTAAATTTTTTGTTAATATTTATTTTATTTTATCAGAAGAAATTAAGATAATAATTTGGAGAATTATTATGGATGAATTTTTAAATATAGAAATAGAATTTATTAATGATGAAAATTTATTATATCAAGTTATTTTAAAAACAAAATCAGAAGATTTTATTTTAAAAAATATTATATATAATAAAGAGATAGAAGAAAATATAATATTAATATATTTAAAATTAGCAGAATATTTTATTTATAAAAAATTTTTAGAAAATAAATCAATTATATTATTTATATTTACTCGAGTTGGTAATTTACTTTTTAATATAGATTTAAAAAGATTAAATAAATATAATAAATTAAAAGAATTATTAAATTTAGAAAATTTAAAAATTATTATAGAAAATATATTTAATAAATCAAATAATTTATTTGAAGATTTGGATTTAGATGGTATTTATTATATACCATCTTTAATATCAATATGGAATATAATTAACAATAATTATGAATTTACTAATATTATTATAGATATATTAATAATTTGTTATAATAATATGAATAATTCAATAATAAATGCATTATTATTTATAATTGAAATAATTTCTTGTATTAATTATCTTATTAATATCAACAATATTACATTAAATTTTGATAATAATAATTTGCATGTGGATAACGGTATTAATAATGACAATAATAATAATAAATCATTTAAATCATTAATTATAAAATATTATAATAATTATTTAAATTCAGATTCTAAAACAGAACTAGATTTTAATTTTTATAAAAAAGACATAAATTCAAATGGATCGATATTAATAGAATTATTATATTATTTTTCATTAGAAATAGCTTCATTTGAAAGAAAAGATATTTCAGAAATATTGGATATAAATGAAAAGATTAATGAGATAATAATTTATAAAAAATTTTATATTTTATTTTTTAATTTTATAATAAAAAATGATTTATTAAATAATAAAAAGATAACATTTATTAAATTAACTAATCAAAAATTATTAACAATATATAAATCAATATTAAAATTAAGTTTTGAAAATAATTCAGAATTAAATAAGATTTTCAATAAACTTGAAATGGAATATTATAATTTATTTATTGAAAATTTTAAAATATTATTTTTAAATAAACAATATGAAATAATCATTTATACTCATTTATTTTGGATAGAAGATCAAATGAAGAAATCATTAGTTTTATCTAAAAAATCATATAATTTAAAATTTTGTGATAAAATATTAAATATTTTAATTAAATTATTAATATTAATAAAAAATTTTAATAATGAAGTTTTAAAAGATTTAAATATGAAAGATATAAATATAAAAGATATAAGTTTAAATAATTTAAAAGATTTAATTTTTAAATTATTAAGATATTATTTACTTTCACCAATTTATGTTCATACTTATTATTTAGAAATATTTAATGAATTTTTAAATAAATATGAAAAAGAAGAAAAAAAAGAACCAGATTTAAGTGAATTTATGATAATTCATGAATATCTTCAGAATTCTGCAATAAATTCAATTTTAGAATTATTGAATTTAACAGATGAATATAATAAGGAAATTTTTGAATCAATTAAAATTTTACTTATGCCTTTTGGTTTTTCATATGATTTAGAAAAAGATAAAAATGAATTAAATCTTTTAATTCCTATAAAAAAAAGTTGGAAAATATTAAATAATTTAGTAAATTCAATAAAAAATAATTCAGTTATTAATATTAAAAATTCAGAATTAATTAATGATATAAAATATTTTATTAAAAATTATTCAGAATATTTAAATTCAGAATTATCAATATCAATACCTTTTATTTTACCATCATCATTAATTTTAATATGGTTTCAAAATTTAAATATAAAGGATGGAAAAAAAACAATATCAGAATTTAATAATTATTTATTAATAAATAATAAAATAGAAATTGATTATTTAGAATGGTTTTCTTTTGAAAATTATTATTTACCAAAAGATAATCAATTAATTATTATAGAATATAATAAAAATGAAATAAAATCTAAAGAATTAAAAGAAGAAATAAGAAATTATTTAAATTCAATATCTAAAATTTTAGATTAATTCATTTATTTAATAGTTGTTCTAATTCTTGGGCAAACATTCATAGCTTGTAATTCTTGAAATAATAATTTACAAGCATAAGGAAGTCTAATAATAGAAATATCTTCAGAATCTTTACAATAATGACAATAATTATTATATCCAAAAAGACCACATTTGTTACATACATTTGTTTCAAATACATCTGAATTGAGCATTAACCTTTCTATTAATAAATTACTTGCTCCATATGCAACTAAACAATCTCTTTCCATTTCACCAAGTCTAAGACCACCATCTTTAGATCTACCTTCAGTAGGTTGTCTTGTTAATATTTGTCTAGGTCCTCTACCTCTAGCATGCATTTTATCTAAAACCATATGTTTAAGTTTTTGATAAAAAATTGGTCCTACAAAAATATAACTTTCAATAGCTTCACCTGTAGTACCAGAAGTAAGGTATTCTTTACCTGAATAATGAAAACCATGTTCAACAAGACATTTTGCAGATTCTTCAAGTGGTGTACCACCAAAAGCAGTTCCATATCTATAATTTCCATCCATAACACTTGCTTTACTAGATATTAATTCCATAAGTTTACCTACAGTCATTCTAGATGGAAAACCATGAGGATTCATAATTAAATCTGGACACCATCCAGTTTCAGAAAAAGGTAAATCTTCTTGAGATATAATAAGTCCAACAACACCTTTTTGACCATGTCTAGAACTAAATTTATCACCTAATTCAGGTCTTCTTGTTTGCCTCATAATGACTTTATATATTTGATTACCATCTGCATTTTCAGTTAATATAACTCTATCAATATAAGATGATGATGGTCCTTTATATTTAACTGGATTTGGTTTATATTCAGATAAATCTACTTGTGATGGATCACCAACATATTCACGTGTATTTACAGGAGACATTTTATTAATAATAATATCATCTTCAGTAACAGGTACTCCAACATTACAAACACCATCAGAATCTAATATATTAGAATTTTTATTTGAATTAAAATCATTTTTATATATCTTATTTTTATCAGTATTTATTTGTGTTATTCCAACAACTCTTTCAGATAATCCATTAGGTAATTTTTGAAGTTCAATAGTTTGTCTTTTCATTACAAAACATCTTGCAAATCCTCTATCAACTGATGCTTTATTCATAACAATTGCATCCTCAATATCATAACCAGCAAAACTCATAACTGCAACAGAAGAATTTTGACCTGCAGGTAATTGCTCAAAATTAATCATTTCTATTGTTCTAGTCTTACATAAAGGTTTTTGTGGATAAACTAAAAGATATAAAACAGAATCACAACGAAGAAATTGATTAAAACCAACAACACCCATAACTTGTTTTCCCATAGCACATTGATAAGTATTTCTAGGACTTTGATTATGATTAGGATAAGGTATAAGACCACTAACAACACCTAATATTGATAATGGATCAATTTCTAAATGAGTTGTTTCATTTGTAATATTTTCATCTCTTAAAGCTATTAATAAATTATTTTCTTCATTAACATCTATCCATTCTAATATTCCTTCCGAAATACAATCACTAAATACCATTGATCCATTTTCAAGTTTTTCCATATGAATTTCTTTTAATCTAGGTTCACCATTATCTACAATAATTAATGGCCTACATAAACGACCACCATCTGTTGCTATTTGAATAGAATTATGAATGTGATTACAAAAAATTGATATAAATTGTCCAATATAATTTTTTCTTCTTAATGATCGTAATTGTTGAGCAAGTAATTCAGGATCTCTATGTAATCCTAATAATGAACCATTAATAAATACATAATATGGTTTTTTTTTATTTTCTTTTTTATTATTATTTGAATTAATAGGATTCCAACTTAAACATGATAATGAACATATATCTTGAACACCAAGAGCAAAAAGTAAACTCATTAAATATTGTGGACAATGATCAGTTGTAATATGAGTAGTTAAAGCAAGATTTTTAACTAAACCACATGATTCACCTTCAGGAGTATCACATGGACATAATATTCCCCATTGAGATGGTTGTAAAGCTCTTGGACCACTTACTTTTCTTGCTTTTTCAAATTGTGAATCAACTCTTGTCATAATTCCTAATGAAGCAATGTATGAAAATCTAGTTAATACTTGAGTCATACCACTTCTTTCCATTCTAAAACGTTTTATAGACCAATTTCCTGTACTTAAAGCTGTTTGCATACCTCTTGTTATTATATCTGTAGGAAGATTTCTAAAACAATCAGGATAAGATAAATTTGGATCTTCTCTATTATTTACTTTACTATTATCTTTTGTTTGAAAATATCTTATTAATGTTTGATCAATCTGTTTTTTTGTAAGTGTAGAAAATCTTTTAAATAAATCTTCAAAAAGTATTGAAATTAATTGTCCTGCTAATTCAATTCTTTTATTACCATAATAATCTTTATCATCAAGTAATGTATGATCTTCTGATGCATCAAGTACTCTTTTAGCCATTAAACATAAAAAAATTGCTTTAGGTTGAAGATCTGTATAAATTGTTCCAATATGTGATAAAAGAACTCTATTTAAAGTTTCTAATACATCATCAATTCCATTATTAACAAAATTATTTGAAGATTTTATAGAATTTATATTTGAAATATCATCATCATTTCTTAAATTCTCTGAATTTGTTGAATTATTATTTTTATTAAAACCACGACTAGATCCAAATGATGGCTTAATTTTTAATTTAGATCTTTTTGATATATATATAAGAGCTTGTCTTTGTGTAAATACACCTTCTTGATGTACTTCTTGTAATGAATTTATTATTCCTTCTTGATGATGAGTTTCATTTCCAATCATATGAAAAATTTCTTGTTCTGTTTCTATTCCCATTGCTTTTAAAACAATACATAATGGTATTTCATCTGTAAATGAATTATGTCTTAAATATAATTTACCATTTTTAAATACTACTAATGTTCTACTTTTGCTTTCTGCTGTTGTAGATGTTACTGTAGCACAATAATTATGTTTACTATCTAATTCAACTATAATTCTATTTTTACTTAATTGTTCTTGCATTAATATTGCTTTTTCTGTACCTTTCACAATAAAATAACCACCAGGATCATGAGGACATTCATTTAATTTTACCATTTCTGATGCTGTTTTATTATGTAAAATACAAACTCTAGATCTTAACATAACAGGAATTCTTCCTATTTCAACATTTTTTTTTCTAATAACACTATTACCCTTAACATAATCAACATCTACATATATTGGAGCTGCATATGTTATATCTCTCATTCTACACATCATAGGTGTTAAATCAACTGTAATCATATTTTCTTCTAATCTTGGTAAACCAACTCTTGCATCTAAAAATTCTATAAAAAATAATGGATCTACATCACTTCTAATTATACGATTTGCATTAGCTCTTACTATACTTTTTATTTCTGTTGTTACAAAATAATTATAAGAGTCTATATGATGTTTAACTAAACCTTCTGTTTTTAAAAAAAATGGTAAAAGTCTCCATTTATCTTTTACTGTATTTACTGGTTTTATTAGATCTTGAAACATATCATTTCCATTCATATCTTCATCTTTTATTGGAATCTTATCATCCAAAAAACTAACTTTCTTTTTTTCTAACATCTTATATTACTTTAATATTAAATATAAATCTTACTTTTTTTTTTTTTTTTTATTTTATTTTATTTTATTTTTTATTATTTTCTTTATTTATTAATAATTATTCATTTAACTTAATTATTAAAAATAATCTTATTTTTTATACATAAATAATTCTTAATATTCAATAATTTTATACAAATTTTTTTTTTATTTTTAAATCAATAATCGTCATTATTTTATTTATGTAATAGGCAAAATTAGACAATAAAGGCGCTGGCGGCAACAGTATATAACTTTATATTAATATTAAATATACATTTTAAAAAAAAAAAAAAAACAGTTCTTAATTAAAAGTTATTTAAGATCTTTAAAATTAAATTCTAATAAAATTATATTAAATTCTATTTATTTATTATTTATTATTATTTTTTATTTTATTTTATTTTTTTTAAATGATTTTATTATTTTTTATATAAATTATTTATAAATATGAATAATAATCAATTAAGATCAAGAGAAAGATTATTATGGGGTAAATTTGGTGAAGAATCTCTAAATAATTCTAAAATTATTATATTAGGATCTTCAATATTAATATCTGAAATATCTATTTTACTTGCATATTCTGGAATTGGATATTTAACTTTAGTTGATGATCAAATTCAACAAGAAAATGATTATGGAATATCTTTTACTAATAATGGACAAAAAAATAAAACTATTGGTCAATATAAAATAAAATTAATTAAAGAATATCTAGAAAATTCTAATCCTAATTTAAAAATAAATATTCAATGTATTTATCAATCTCCTCTTAAATATTTAAATTCTCAATTAAATAATATTAATAATTATTTAATTAATTATGATATTTTAATATGTTGTAATATATCAAATAAAATAATATATCAAATTTTTTATAAATTCAAAGATAATCAATTATATAATTTATCATTTATAATTAATTTAAAATCAAAAGGTTATATGGGAATGTATCAAATATTTTATTTAAAATCTAATTATTTCACTCTTGATTTTTCAAATGAAAATAAAAATATATCTTTATTAAAAGGTTTACAATTATCTAATCCAATAGATAAATTATTACAATATTATTATCAAATCGATTTTGATAAAATTAATGATATAGAAAAATCTAAAATTCCATTTTTATTATTATTAATTAAATGTAAATTTAATTCTATTGATAAAAATAATAATATACAAAAAAAAGATATATGTATTAAATATTTAAAAGATAATTGTCAATTTAAAAATAATAAAAATTTTATTCAAGCTATTAATAATATAAACTTAATTTTTTTAGAATCACAAGATTTTTTTAAAAAATTAAAATTTAAAAAAGATGATAATTTTAATCTTAAAATTAATAAAATAAATAATATTACAGATATATATAAAATCTTATTACAAGAAATTTATATATTTTTTCAAATATATAATAGAATTCCTGTTACAAACGAATTACCAGATATATATTGTGATACTAATTCTTATTTAAAAATACAAAAAATATATAATGATCAATTTTCTTCAGATTCTAATAAAATATATCAATTTATTTCTAATAAATATAAAAATTTAAATAATTCAATTCAAATTACATTAGAATTTGTTCAATTTATTTGTAAATATTTATATTGCTTAAAAATTGTTGAATTTAAAAATACTTTTACATATATATATTTAAATAATAACAATAAATATCCAAATTTAGAAATAAAAAAGAAATTAAAAGATATTATTATTGAAGATTTAGATATTAACAATAATAATTTATTTAAATTAAAAAAAAAAATTAAATTAAATAATTCTTTATTAATACAATTTTTATTATTTGATTTTTTTGATATAATTAAAGATAATAAATATAAATTAATAGATTTAAAAGAACATTTTAAAGATTATTTATTTGAATTTGATTTATTAGATATATTAGAAATTCCAGAAAATGAAATTTTATTTGAAATGTAAGTTAAATTAAAATATAAAGATTATATATATAATAATATTTAAATAATTTCAATAGGTTTAATATGAATGAAATTTTTATTACATCATCATATATGGCGGGAGTTTGTTCACAAGAAATTATTAAATTGATTATTGGAAGATTTATTCCTTTAAATAATATATTATTATGGAAGTAAGTTTTTATTATTTATTTATTTAATTTTATTTATTTTTATTTAAATTTATTTATTTTTATTTAATTTTATTTATTTTTATTTAATTTTATTTATTTTTATTAATTAATAATATTTAAATAAATTATTAGTTCAAAGCTTAATAAATGTTCAACTTATTTATTATAATACATTATTTAAAATAAAAATAGAAAAAAAAAAGGATTTAATTAAATAATGTTTGTTCAATAGTATTATTACCAAAATTTGTATAATTTACACCTAATAAATATGAAAAAATAGCATTAAATGTATCATAAGAAGTTTTGTAATTATAATTATTTC
The DNA here is from genome assembly GCA_001593455.1 of Cryptosporidium baileyi. NCBI lineage: Eukaryota > Apicomplexa > Conoidasida > Eucoccidiorida > Cryptosporidiidae > Cryptosporidium > Cryptosporidium baileyi. Next base: position 25,593 of record JIBL01000116.1, read on the forward strand.
TATATGAATTATTCTTTTCAGTATAATTTGAATAAACTTGACGATTTTCTCTAAAAACATGATAAAGATTTTGAAGTAAAAATGTAGTTGAATATAATCCCATATTTGATCCTAATTTTCTATCTTTTATTTGATCTAAATCATCATTTAAATCAAAATCTTTATTTTTATTTTTATTAATTTTATTTGCACATTCACATAATGCACTTTCAGTTAAATGTGGACACATTTTTTGATTCATATCTGGAGGTGTAGAAATTAAAGGTCTACTTCTTTTTGTCATAGAATTTTGAGTACATATATCATCATTAGGACATTTTGTCCAATTAGACCATTCTCCAACAAAACATTTTACAGGACAATCTACAGCAACAACATTTACATCACCTGAAACCCATCCTAATGCATGATATGTACATCCAACTTCACCAATTACTAAAAAACATGTTTCAACACCAGATATACCTTGAAATGACCAATATGTACAATTTTCTGTATTTTTACATAATCCAAGACATTCATGCCATGTATTAACATATTTTCTCATTGTACCACCTCCAGCATTCATTTCAACTTTACAACCCCATCCAAGACCAACAACATGATAATTTGGACAATTTCTTGGACATTCTGGACTACCTTTGCACATAGCAGTTTCAACAAGTCTAGGGCATATTTCTGATTTATATATAGGTGATTTTATTACATGTCTTACTCTTTGAGTAATTCCAACACAATGTGAAGTACAAGGAGTCCAAGCACTCCAATCACCAACTTTACATGTAGTAGCACATAATCCAACTTCAGATGTATTTCTAACACCAGATATAAAATTTTCATCAGGATATCTACAAACTTTATCTCCAGTTTTTAATAAACATTTTTTTTTTTTCAACATCATAACTCCATTGTTTACATTTTACAAAGAAAAAAACTAAATAATCAGAACAAAATGAAGCACATTGTTGCCAAGAATCTGCTTTAACAATTTTAATACTATTCCAACCAAGACATAAAAATCCTTTAATATTTAATCCATAATTAGGACAAAATTTTTTTGTAATATTTGGTGATGGTATATCTGGTATATCTATTATAACACTTTGATCAATATTAGAATTAGTTAATGCATTTTCTGGATAAGAATTAGAAAATTTTTCAGGAGTTACATATTTATTACAAAAATATAATCTAAAAAGAATTAATTTGATTAAAAAAATTTTAAATAAGAATAATTTCATTATTTTATAATTTTTATAATTTTACTCTTATTTATATTTCTGTTTCTGTTTCTTAATATTATAATAATTAATATTATATAAATAAATGTGAACTTTATTCACACAAATAATAATTAATAAAATATATTCATTTAAAAAAGTTTTATATATAAAATAAACTTTTTAAATATTTTTAAAATTATTGCAAAAAATTAATCATAATTATAGGAATTATATAACCGGTACCTGTTATATATACGTATATAAATTATTATCCACATATATAATTATTATAATTATAATAATAATTATTAATTGTTATTATTATATATAATGTATATAATATATATATATATATATATATATATATATGTAATATTTTAAATTTACATATTTTTAATATTTGTATATAATATTGAATAAATTATGATTTATTCTTATAATAAGATTATTGTTAAAATACAGTATTTTTAAAGAATATAAAAGAGAAATTAAATAAAAAGAAAAAAAAAAAAAAATTTAAGAAATAAAATTATAAAACGTACAATTATAAATCCTCAAAATTTTTTCCATTATTGATTCACTGCTAATAACCTATTTCTATTTAGATTAAAAAAAAACAAATATCTTCTTTTCCTTGATTGAATGACACTCAGATTTGTAGAACGTACATAATAGATGCTTTTGGTTTTACCAAGTAAGACTTTCAAGGATAGATTCTTTTTTGGAATTTTTTGTTTTTGTTTTTTGTTTTTGTTTTTTGTTTTTTTTCTCCTCACTTATTAATTAATAATCAATAAATTCCATTGTTAGTGCCATCATTTTCATTATTTGAAGAAACTTTAACTTTAGAATCATGAAATTGTCTTTCATAATTAACATCATAATTATAATTATTATATTGTGTTTGATTATTATCGATATTATTATGATTTATATTTGAAGGCATTATAATCTGAGAATTATTACTAGTATTATTATTAATATTTTTTAAAGAAACGTTTTTGTCCTCATAATATGAAGGAGAAACTCTAGGAGTTTTATTATATGGTGAATTTTTGTTAAGTAAGACATCAAGAACCCAATTGGTTGAAGATTCTACAACCATTGCATCTTGTGGATCAAAGTTAACAGTAAATTGCATTCCAGAATCATTAAAATTAGAATATGAATCTTCATCTGTATATCCAGTTGAATATGTTTCATATTTATTTAAATAAATATCATCAGCGTCAATACTGTTTGAAATATAAAGATTAGAATTTTTATGATTAAAATTACTTTGTGGACTACTTACATTAGAATAAATTTGAGAATTAATGCTTTGATTTAAAGCAATATTATTAGGATTAAGATTTTCACAACATTGCGACGGAATATTATTTGTATTACTATTTACATTATTTGTATTACTGGAAATATTTAAATTATTACTGTTACTACCACTGGTATTTTCAATTATAGAAGATTGCATTGAATTATTATTTGAAGAATTATTAAGATCTAAAGATTGACTCTGTAGATTATTAATATGTCCTTGCAATTTTGTATTATTTGTGTTATTAGTAATTTCAATAGAACTTTGAAAATTATCAAAAGAAACTTCTTGTATACATTTATCAGTAGAAGCATAGATAGTGGGCTCGTTGGAGCATTCAAGATTTCGAATAACAGAAGTCATAATATTAACAAGACCCAATTCGATTTCATCACCAAAAATATCATCCCCAGTGCTCGTGTTTACGTAAGAAACCTTACTAGATTGCGAGGTTCGGATATTTTTGAGGGTAAATCTTTTAAATGTAGCAACAAATTGATGTTTTGAATTACAAAATAAAATATAATCAGATAATGTTAAACCACTACCTCCAGTTTCTGTTTCACTTGTAAGACTCTCTTGTATTTTATTTCCGCCAAATCCAGTAACAAAGTCTTCACCCCAAAAATTAGACTCATGATCCGCGTATTTTTGTTGGGGACATAAAGTTGCACAAAAATAATAATCAGATGTTAAAAAACCTCTTGCACATTTAAGAAAAGTAGGTGAAAGTATAATTTTATCTGATCCTGGACAATATTCATAAACTTTTATTCTTCCTTTTAATTTTCCAGAACTTTTAGCTCTTTTAATACATTTAATATTTGGACAGAATACCCAGGGTCTTGATAATTTTGTTTCATTTATTACAAATAAAAAAGGACGACCTTCATGACGTTTTGATTTACATTGTAATCTAGAGATTCCATCTCTATAACTATGAAAAAAACATTTTATTACAGTTGGAGCAATATTACCTGATCTTCTCATTGCTAATGAACCTAAAGAAAAATTTCTTAAAATTAAAGATCCATCAATTGAATCTTTAACAATGTTCATAAACAAATTTTTTATATTAACAGGTAATTCACATATAAAATCAACAATATAAAAATTTCGATCATTATTAGATCCTGATCTTCTTCTTTTACGAATACAATATTCATCATTTAATTCAACTTGATTATTATAATTATTTAAATTAGTTTGACTATATGTAACATAATTATCATTAAATTCATAAATATGATCAAATCTTAAATTTGATGATTGATCATTATCATATGATATATTATTATCCAATATTCTCAAATTATTAGAAATACAATTATTTGTAATTGTGGTTGAAATGTTGTTATTATTCATAACAAAATTGTTAGCATTAATTGAAGAAAATTCATTATATTCAGGTAAATTAATATTTTGTTGATTATTATATATTAATGAATTTGAAAGCCTTAAATTATAAACATTTTGATTTTCAAGTGATATAGAATCATTATCATTATTTGAATTAATACAAGGTTGAATATTATTAGAATTATTATTATTATAATAATTTGAATTATCATTATATGAGCATATATCTTTATCATTTGTAGATTGATATTCTAAATAAATTCTTTCATCTCTATTTAAATTATAAATAGAATTTTGTATATTATTATTAGAATTAGAATTGATTAATGGTTTTGATTCTACATAATTAATAATTGTATATGTATCTCCAGATAAATTATATAATCTAGGATTATAATTTATTTGATTTTCTATTTGAAATTCTGTATTTCTAAATTCAGGATAAATATTTCGAATTGATTTATTATTTACTGATAAAAAATTAGAATGATCATTTGATAAATTTAAATTATTATCTATAGTTGAAGATATCATTTCTGTTCTTGGAGTTATAAATCCATTATTACAGAATTCATATTTCTTATAATTAATTATATTGTTATTTGATGAAGAATTTAAAATTTTATTAACATTATTAATATTAATATTATTAATATTAATATTGTTATTATTATTATTATTATTATTATTATTGTTTAATTCATTATTATTATTATTTAATTCATTATTAATTATATTATTATTATTAGTTGTGTTATTATTATTATTATTATTATTATTATTAACATCAATATTATGATGATGATTATTGTTATTATTATTATTTATATCAATATTATTATTAGTTAAATTATTATTATTATTATTATCATTACTATTAGGTGTAATAATTGTCGATTGACTTCTCATACAAACTATATCTGATTCCATATCACTACAGTTGGTAACTTTCAAATTGTGCAAATTATTATCTAAAGAATTTAATAAATTCCACTTTTGATTTTCATCATTAATCAATTCTTTACCTAAATATAATTTACAATCATTTTGATCTTTTGAAGATTTTTCAATTGAGGAAACTAGTAATTCCGATAATTCTGAATCCATTCTCTATTTTTTTTTTTTTTTTTTTCAAGTTCTACTAATTAATTTACTTTAGTAAAATCAAGTAATATAGCAAATTATTTGCTATTTCCTCAACATTTCAAATAACAAAAAAAAAATAAGATTCCAAGTAGAAAATCTGCAGAATAGCTAAGCTCGTGCTAATTCTTTTTTAAAAAATTACTCCCTTAACTTTTAAATCTTTCAAAAGCATATAAGGAGTATATCGACTTTTTTTTAGCTTGTTTATTTCTATCTATTCATTTTATTAATTATCTAATTTGAAATCTGTTTTATTTATACGACGACATTTACTAATTTCTATTCATACACCCCCGTTTCCCTCTAACTGTTTTCCTACATGCTAAGGCTATAAAATAAGACTTTTAGCGGTTATTTACTAACAAGTAAGATATTAAGAAAATCAGAACATTTTTTATCTTATTTTTGTAAAAACTAACAATAATAATTTATTCTTTATGAAATTCTATTGTTTATTTTTATTATTTACTTATTTATATTTATTAAAGTTGCTATTATTTTCTTTTTTTTTTTTTTTTTTTTTAATTATATAATCAAAATTTTTCCCTCAATAATTACCCCACATTATAGAATAAATAGTATAGTAAAAAAAAAAAAATAAAAAAAAAGAAAAAATAATTCTATAAATTATAAAAATCTCGTAAATAATTTTTTTTAATAAATGCAAATTTTAAAAGAAATTTTTATTAAAAATGTAATTTAATTTATAAAATAAATTTTGTATTTTTTAATAAATTATTTAATTTAATTATTACCGCAAGCGCTAATTTAAAATTATATTTCAATTTATATGATTATAGATTAAAATGAAATAATGGATTCTAATAATAATGAAAGTGATTTAGATAATAATGAATCTATTGATGATGGTATAGATGAGAATAGTTATTTATCTTCACAATTAGATGATGATGATGATGATGATGATGATGATGATGATGATGATAGTAATAATAATAATAGTAATGATTTTACAGATGAAGAAAGAGAAGAAAAAAAAATTCTTCCTGAAAGAACTTCACGTGGTAAAAGATATAATCAATTAATTGGTGAAGAAGAAGAAAAAGATGCTAAGTTTTGGGGTCATAATACATGGGAAGAAGAAGATGAAGATAGTGGTTGGTCTTCAGAAGATGAAAAAATTGAACTTGAAATGTTAGGTGGTGAAGATTCAATTACTGATACAGATATGGATTCAGATTCAAGTGATAGTGAAGCAGAAGAAATAGAAAATAATATTGATGATATTGATAGTGATGATTTATCTATTAAAAATAAATCTAAAAAATTAAAAACAATTTCTCGTGGAAAATATAAGGATCCATCATTATTTTTAAAATCAGCACAAAAAGATATATTAAAAAAAACAAAAAAAAAAAAAATTAAAAGAAATATAGATAAAAAAAAAAATATAACAATTATTGAACCTAGATCTATGTCAGTAAGAGATTCTACTAAACAAAAAAAATATGATTTACAAGAAACTATAAGAAAAAGAGATGAAGAAGCTCAAAATAAAGTAAAAAAAACAAATTTTAAAAAATCTAAAAAAATTAATCATAATATAAATATTTCAATGACACAAGAAGAGAGATTAAAAGCATGTGTTGAAATAGAAAGAATTAATAAAGAAAGTTTAAATCAATTAGAAGCTATTGAAGAACATAAAAGATATTTAGATAATACTTCATCAAGTATTAGAAAACAATTACAATCTGGTCCTTTATCTATTTATGTTTCTTGGTCTTCATATCGTTTAATGGAATCTGAAAAAGACAAATCTGATGAAATTTTAAATAATGATGAATTTTGTAGAGAATTAATTTTATATACAGATGGTTCTATACCACAATCAATAAATCAAAAAAAAATTCATATAAATGATCATATAGATAATGGAAATATTAATAATCTTAAAAAATGTGCTGTATTTGGTACTAAAGCAAAGTATTTAGATCCATTAACTAACAAATATTATAGTAATATTGAAGCATTTAGAATAATTAGAAAAGAATATCATATTAATACATATAAGAAGTTTATAGATGAACTTCAAGAAATTGAGAATTTAGTTCAAATTAATAAAGAATTAATTTATAATGCAAATCAAAATACAAATACTTATGATCATATAAAAATGGAATGATATATATTTTATATTTTAAATAGTGTTTAATATTATATTATTTATTCGAATTTTATTGGTAAAAAAAAAAAAAAAAAAAGTTGTATAATTATACAATATAATTTTTTTTTCAATTCACATATATTTTTCTTTTTTTTTCCTTTTTCATTCATAGGCGGTATTACCATTTTTTATGTTTAGCGCAATATCAAATTATAAAAATGATTTTCTTTATCTTTTCAATTAATTTGATTAATATTTAATAGAATGTCACAAGATGCACCAGAAACTAATGAAATTTTGGAGGAAGAATTATTATTTTTAGATATTCCAGAACTTTCTAGATTTGAAATATTTGACGGTATGAATGCAACTATGGAAAATATTGTATGTAACAAATTATTCTATAATATAAGAAAATTATCTTAATTTCATAATTTTTTAGGTATTTGATGAATCTAATGAAACAATGAATTTTGAACTTAATATTGCATCTGAGAAAGATCTAGAAGATCCTATAAAACTTAAATTTCAAGGTGAAAATGTTCAAACAATGGGAACCTGTATGTTTTTTAGTCAAATAAATAAAATTGAAATAAATGAAGATTTTAAAATGAAAGATTATTCAGAAATTTATATTAATCAATCTAATGTAAACAGCAAAAAAAATCAATTTGAAGTTGAATATACCGGTAAATGTAATAAAGTTATTCAAGCTTTTATAATTGATCAATAAGTTTCTTTTTTTTTTTTTTTTTTTTTTTACTATTACTTATAGATTTAGATATTTAAATATTAAAATTTCTTTTTTTATTTTCTTCTTTTTCTTTATAAATTATTTAATAATAACTTTAATATATTTGCAATTATAAGTAAATAATTTTAATAAAAATTGATTATAAAAATATTTATTCACTTTTATCAAGAATTCTTAAAATAGATTTTCTAATTTTTCGAAGAGATATAATACCTTTATCAATCCATTCATCAGAAGATTTTGGAACACAAGGTGTAATTGTTTTTTTTTCAGTGTATTTAATATAATCATTAGCTGATTTTATACCCCAACCTATTCCAGATCCAAATCCTACTCCAAAAGCAAATCTTCTTGACATAGGTGATTTAAAAACAATAGATCCAATAGCACCTGTAATAACTGATCCAAAAAATGCATATACACCTGTACTTACAATAAATCTTTTATAAAGTTCTGGTGTTGGTAATTCGGTTTTTTGTTGTAATTTAGAATTTGATAAGTTAGAATCTAATTCAGATGATGTATTTGATTGTAATGGTATTTTTGATGATCCTAACATATTCAATAAATTGAAATAAAAATAAATTCAGATAAATTTATTTATTATTAGAATTTTAATATTAAAGATTTAATTATTTCTACCCCACATAATTAAGCTTTATAAAATTAATAAATTACTATTTGGAGCTCCCGCTAATTTAAATATTTAAATGTAAAAGTCAACATTATTGAAAAGAAAATAAGAAAAAAAAAAAAAAAAAAAAAGGGAAATAAGTTAATTATTTATTATTAAATACTTCATTCTTTTTTTTTTTTATAATAAATAAAATAAATAAAAAGAAGTTAGAGTTTTGCTATTATTGAAGTTTATTTAGTAACTTCAATTTATAATGCAAAACTCAACTTCTTTCAATGAAAATATATTTCAAAATGAAATAAAATCAAATTTTATTCATTATGAAAAATCCAAAATAATTGCAAATTATTTGGAACTTTCAACATTAGAATATATTCAAACTCGTTCAAAAAATAATGATTCTGAATCTATTTCCAATTTAATGCCTTTATTTTATATAATGAGTTGTTGGAAATTATTATGGTGTTTATCATTAAATGAATTAATAGGTGAAGTTTTAAGAAATAAAATAGAAGAAAACAGATCTTTTTTATTAAATAATAATAATTTTAATTCCAATGAAAAAAATTTAATTATTCCTGAAATTACAGAAGGAGAAGTTTCAAGATATGCATTAGCATATTCACCATTATTTAGAACAGTATTAGGTGTATTAAGATGGTTAAGATGGGAATCTAGAGTAAATCCAAGTAAACAAAATGATATATTAGTTAAAGATAAATATTTTCTAGATTATCCAGAATCAAGAATTTTATGGAAAAATCTTAAAAATATAAAACGTTTTTATCATTTAGATTGGTCATTAATTACTAATAAATCATCTATATCTTTAAAAGATGAAGAAAATGTTCAAGAAATATTTAAAATAGCTTTTTATTTACTTAGAAAAGGTTGTAAAATGCAATTAGATATTTTTTTACAAGAAAAAGTTAAAGCAAATTGGTTAATTTGTTTAATAGATGGAATGGATGCATATTTAAATTGTGATTATGAAAATGATTATTATGTTGATTTATCAAATTTTTTAGAAATATTACCTAAAATTGATGATTTATGGATAAATGAAAATGAAGATGATGATGAAAATGATATAAATTTTCCTTATTCAATGAATATAATAAACAAGGATTTAGCTTTAAATGATACATTATTTAAAGAATCATTTGAATTTGTTGATTTAATAGAAAGAAGTTTAATTTTTCCTGGATCAAATGATTTAGAACAAAATGATTTAATTAATTGTGAAGGTAATATTAATAGAATACTTTTATATAAATTTTTAAAAAAAGTATTAAATAATGATAATGAAAGAATGGGTAAATGGGAAAAAGTTTTTTATTCTATATTATGTGGTGATTTTAATAAATTATATTCAATTTCTAATAATGATTTAGATAAATTATTTGCATTATTTCAAACAGAAAAAATTAATATATTTAATAATTGGTCAGATTTTTTACAATATAATACTCAAAAAAATAGAAATAATATATTTTTAGGTAAAATACAACCTATTAATCAATTAGGAAATGCTTTATATAAAAGAGTTAATTTATTAACAAAAGATATTTATCCAGAAATTAATAGTGAATATATTTTACAAGATTGTGAAACTATATCTGAATTTAATTTTGTAAATAATTTTCAAAATAATTATAAATTTGATTTTAATATATTAAATAATAATTATAATGAAACAGATGAATTATTTATTTATTATAATAATGATAAAATTATTGATATAATGGAATTTGAAAAACAATTAACAGATTCTTTAATAGATTCTATTTTATATTTACAAGTTGATCAAAGTAAAAATTCTATTGAAAATTATTTTTTTCATATTTATAAATCAATAATTTGTTCTTATTTAAATACAAAAGAATATAATAATGAATTTATTTTTATAATTGAAGAACTTTTAAATTATATTTCAATAGAAAATAATAATTTACCATATTTAGGTTCAATTAGAGCTTTTATAGCACAAATTACAATTTCTCATGTTGAAATAATGAATTCATTTAATATAAATAATATTAATGATTATATTATTAATTTATTTGATGAATCAATATTAGATTTTATGGATTTAAATAATGAAATTAATAAATATAAAATTACAAGTATTAATGTAAAATATCCTATAATTCAATCTCCATTTTTAATTATTACAAATAATTTAATTGATAAATTTATATCACAATATCTTAATTATACTATTATAAATAAAAATCAAGCTTTAGATGTATTTTTCTTAATGTTAGAATATGCATCTTCAGAATGTAAAATTATTTATATAAATCAAATTTTAATAAAATGTCAAGATAATTTAAATATTCCAAAATTTCAAGAAATTATTTATAATCTTGTAACTAAATTTCCATTTGAAACAATTTCTATTGCATTAAATTTAACAGATGAACTTTATAATAAATCATATAATTTATTAATTAATAATCAAGATTATTCTATTAATAATATTGAAAAATTAATGTCTGAAATTGAATTTTTAATATTATTTTTTGGTACAATTTTTCAATTTTTAATTGTTAGACATGATTATTCACCATCATCAGAAATAATTAATAAAATATTAGATTCAATAATTCAAAAAGAATTTAATAAAAATTTTAATTTTTATAATGAAAAAGAATCTATTAAATCATCAATAATAACACTTAAAGATAATTTATTATCAGAAAATCCATGTAATCAAACAATATCTGAAGTAATTATTGGTATTTTTATTTTAAATTTAATTAATCCATTCTCTTTATTACTTTTAACTTTTGAAATAATTAAATTATCTGGTTCTGATATAAATGATAATATTGAAAATAATTTATCAATTTTAAATTTAACAAATTCTAATTCATGTATTAATGAATTTATTATTCCTATTATTCTTGAACCTATTATAATACGTTTATTTACTATAATAGCTTCAAATATTAATAATATTCAACCTAATTATATTAATTACAATATTAATAAATTAATTTCTAATAATAACTTTTTACAAACAAAAAATTGGGAAGAAAATATTATTATTTTACTTTCTATAAGTAATTATATTAATATAAATAAAATAAATATTCCATTTTTACCTATAAAATTTATATTATCACAATTAACTTATTATAAAGTTTTTAATTATATAAAGATATATCAATCTTTTTTAGATGAATTAAATCAATCTTTAAATTTATTTGAATTTGAAATATCACAAAATGAAAATAATCAAATTAATATTTCTAAAGATTATTTAAATTTATCTTCATCACCAAAACAATATTTTACATCACCAAATAGTAAAAATTTATATTCAGTATCTAATTCTCAAAAAAGAAATTCAATTCAAATACTTAATATAGAAAATCAAATAAATTCTATTAATCAAAAAATATCAGAAAATATTAAAAATTTAGAATTAATTTTAAATAATTGGTTAATTTCATTACCTGATATTGATTTTAAAAATTTAAATAATAAAGAAGATAATAATAATAATAATGTGGATAATAATAATCATAATATGCATGTAAATAACGGTATTAATGACAATAATAATAATAATAATAATAATAATAATAATAATGATCATATTGAAAAATTTATTCTTTTATCAGAATATTGCTCATTAAATAATCAAGATTTTAATATAGATTCATTATCATCAGATAAAAATTTTAATAATCAAACATTATTATTAAAATCTAAATATATTAATATTCAAAAATTATTTGATCAATTAGTTCTAATTATTATTTCTCATCATGATTTAGAAGTATATTTAAATAATCTTAATAATCAATATATAGATAAATTTTCAAATAATCTTAAAAATAAACAATTAGAATCAAAATCAACATTATTTTTTACTAAATTACTACAATTAATAGAGAAAAGTAATTGGATTTTTTTAAAATATTAATAATTATTATTAAATAAATTCTTTTATTTTAAATAATATTTAATTAATTTATTATTTAATCTCTAATTTTTATTTATTTAATTCATTATTATTTTCGATTGATTTTTATAATTTGCGGTTTTATTTATTATTATTTATAATTTTTAATTTAATTATAAATTATTATTAAATTATATTTTATTATAAAATGAAAATTTAATTATTTATTTGTGAATTATTCTTAATTTTTAAAATATGTTAAAAAAACTTACATTTAAAATACCAAATCGTCCTTTTATAGCTTCTTGTATTGATTTTAAAGAAAGACAAGAATATTGTAAATTAAATTTAATTCCATTATTAAAAAAAAAAAATCATAATTTAAAAAAAAAAATTATAGAAACATTTAATAATAATAATAATAATAATAATAATAATAATATATATGTGGATAATAACTTGAATAATAATAATATACATGCAAATAACGGTATAAAAGATAATAATAATAATAATAATAATAAATCATTTTCAAAAAATGATTTAAAAATATTAATTAAAGAAATTAATAATAGTACAAAAACATCTTATAAAAAATCTAATATTAATGAATGGATAAATGAAATAAATTATATTATAAAACAAAGAAATAATATAGCAATTAATAAATTAAATAATCTTGAATCTAAATTATTAGATATTAAAATAAATTATATTAACAATATTATTAATAATGCTCAAGATTTAGAAGTATTAGCATGTAATATTAATAATTTAATAATTAAATTAAATAATTTAAATTTTAATGAAAATTATATATTTGAAAAAATTGATTTAAATAATTTAAAAAAAATGACAATATTAATATCTATAAATAATTATTTACACAAATTTTATTCTTTAAATAATAAATTAGATCAAATTATATTATTTTTAAAAGAAAAAAATAATTTAAAATGTTCAGAAATTTATGATATTATTAAATGTTTTTCTTGTTATATTGATTCTTTAATATTAATTGAATCAGAAAAATCAATAAAACTTAATATTAAATCATTAATATATAAAAAAATAAATGAATTATTATATTTTATTAAAGAAATATTAATAATTAATTTTTCAAAATTATTAAAAGAATATTGTGATTGGGGTAAATTTGATAAAATTTTTCAAGAAATATTAAATAATAATAAATCAATTAATAATATATTAGATACAGAAATTGAAATGTCAAAAATTAATAAAAATGAAAAAATAATAAATAATATAACAATTATATTAATTTTAATTTCAGAATGTCAAATTTTAATATTAAAATGTAATAATTTAATGAATTTAAAAATTATTTTAAATGATGAATATTATAAAAATATTAATATATGTGAAGAAATTATTTCAAAATTAAGTATTGAATTATTAAATTTATTAAAACCATTATTTTTCTCAAAAAATAGTTCTTTATTTAATTTAGAAAAACCAGAATGGTTTTTTCAAACAATTTTATCAATATTTAAATCACATTCTCAATATTTAGAAAATTTATGGTATTTATTAGATTTAAATTATAATAAAATTTTTAGAAATATTGATAAATCAGAAAAATTAATTAAAATTGGTATTCCATATTATTTTAATAAAGAAAATTATATTAAAATTATGAAAGAAATTATTAAAATAAATAGTAAAAAAATTTTTAGTATTTGTTTAATTAGTGAATTACGTGATTTTATAAAAATTTATTTAAGAAAAATATTAATTAATAATGGTATTGCAATGCGTGATAATAGAATAGATTATATTTATGAGAAATTTATTGAACAATTATTAATTGAATATAGATCTTGGAATGAAATAGATAAATATTCATCTCATTTTATTATGTTTGATATATTAAAAAATTCAAATATTAAAAAAATATTAGAATTAAAAAAAAATTCTTTAGATAATTATTTAAATGAAGAAAATAATTTAAATGGTGTAGAAGATTTAACAAAAACAGCAGTTAATTGGGCAAAAAATGCTTTTTCTATAGTAATGGGTGATTTTGATTTAAAATATTTAGAAATGTTTAATAATCCATCATCATTTCCTTTAGAATGTGGATTACTTGATTGGCTTTGTATATTAAATAGAATATATGTAATTAATCAAATAAATAATTATAAATTAGAATCTTTAGTTTCATCATTTTTAGATAAATTTAATATAAAAAGAACAGTACAAGATCTTTATAAATCAATAAATTCTTATTGTGGTTCATCTAAAAGAAATGATATAATTAAATGGTTTTCAGAAACAATAATTTATATGTTAAATGAATCAAATAAACAAAATGCTCAATCATTAATTATGCCAATAAAATCATCAGATATTGATAATAAAAATGAGTTTATATTAGTATTGGGTTATTCAATTGAAATAATAGAATTATTAAATTCATTTTCAGCAAAAATATCTTTATTTATAGATTGTTGTAAATCATTTGAAATAAATAAATTAGATGAATATCAAATAAATTTAATAAAATATAAATTTCAAGATTTTTCATTAGATAAATTTTATTTATCAAAAATATTTATTAATCATTTTACAAAACCAGTTATTGAAAATACTATTATTAATGAATTTCTTAATTATATAGAAATTGAATGGAATAAAATAGGACATAAAATTGGACCATTAATACCTATTACTTGTATTTTAATTGAATCATTAGATATTGTTAATTCAACAATTTTAAATTTAAATCAAGAAATATATAATGAAGAATATATAAAAAATAAAGAAAATAATGATTCTATTTTAAATTTATATTTTAATTCTTTAAATATTTTAAAAGAAAAAAAAGATGATATGATGAATGATATTAAACTTGAAATAAAAGAAGTATTTATTAAACCATTAAAATATAATGAAATTATTATTACATCTTTAAATGATTTAATTAATTCAAATTCTTTTCCAGGTAGTGCAAAATTATTATTTGATACCCATTTATCAGAAAAAGTTAATGAACTCAAATATATATTTATTTTATTTAGAACACTTTTATCTAAAAATAATTTAATAGAATTAACAAATATATTAAATGAATAAATCAAATTATTTAAAAATTAAATTAAAAAGGAAAAAAAAAAAAAAAGAAATTTATAGAATAAATTTATTAAATATTTAATAAAATTTTATTTATTATATTTTTAAGATAAATATGTAAATATTTACAAATATATTATAATTATGTAAATTCAAATTTAATTAAATTAGAGTAAGCTAATAAATATGGCACTTAAACATAATATTAATATTAAAATTGCCGTAACAAATAGAAAATATGCAAGTGCTTTTTCCAAATTAAATTCTTTATTTGCAAATACTTTAATATAT
Organism: Cryptosporidium baileyi; assembly: GCA_001593455.1. Lineage (NCBI taxonomy): Eukaryota > Apicomplexa > Conoidasida > Eucoccidiorida > Cryptosporidiidae > Cryptosporidium > Cryptosporidium baileyi. The sequence continues at coordinate 41,455 of JIBL01000116.1, forward strand.
AATAATGAAGGAATTATAAATGCAGTAGTATTACTACATATTGTTCCTACAAGTTCATATGCCAATCCTAGATTAGTAAAATAAATAGCACATGTAGTTGTAGATAATAAAATAATAATTGTAATTAAATTTAATGCTCTTTTTTCAGATTCTGGTTCCATATCATTTACACCACTATATAAAAGAATAGATAAAGATCTTCTACATGGATGACATTGTATAGGATAAGAAAATACCATAGAAATCGCAATAAAAAATTTTCCTATAAATATATCAATAGAATTTGATTTAAATAATTCAAGAATATTTGCTTTATTAATTAAAGATCCAAATAAAAGATAACCTGAAATACCAATAATAGAATAAACAATAATACCTGTTCCTATAGATATAATAATAATTTTTGAAAGTCTATTAATAGTTCTATTATGTAATTCATTTGAAACAGTAAATATATTTTGTTGACATGTAAATGCAAATATTAGAATTGGAAATGTTTGAAGAGATTTTGAAATAGAATAAGTACTTAAATAATTTAAATTTCCAGTCATAAATGCAGGTAATTGATCACTCTCAGGTGAATTCATTGCAATACTTGTATTGTATATTAATCTAAAAAATACAAGAATAACAACATATAAAATACATATTACACTTAACCAATTAGTATATTTCATTGATTTTAATTTATGTGGAAATGAAGCAGGTGCAATAAAGAATATTACAGAAGTTAAAAGAACAATTGCTCTTAAAACTTTAGGTTCTATACCAAAAGAATTATTTGAAAAGAATAAAGAATATACTAAATCACCAACAACCATTAGATATGAAGTTGAAACACCCAATGATTTAATTACAATTGCACCATCTACTATCCATCTAAGACTAGGTATACAATTTGCAGTAACAGAATAAAAACTTACATCATCACCATATTCAATAGCAATTGAGGATAGTAAATATAAAGAAAGAGAAGAAAGAAATGCACATAATAAAGTCAATAATATTCCTTGTATTAATCCATTTGCAGCATAAGACAATGGAATTGCAAGTGTTCCTATGCCAAGCATTGTATTAACCATTGCAGATATAGCTTCACTTAAAGAAGATCCTTGAACAGCACCTCCAAGACCAGGTAAAGTTTCGGGTTCATCATCAAATAAGCCATAAATAGCAAGTGACTGTGTTCTATTCATGTGCTTAAAACTTGAAATTGAACTTTTAGATAAAGAACGATCATATTGTTCTTGTAATAATGGTTTATTAATTTCTGAATACATCATAATAAAGAGATAATTTCCAATTTAAAGTTCTTGGTTATTTCAATTACCAAAAACTCTTTTTTTAAAGTAATTCTTTTATATTTTAAATATTAATTATTCAGCAAATTAACTGAATTAAAAAAAATATCTCACAAATTTTTTAAGAGATAATTTATAATAAACTTTTTAAAATTCGAATTAAGAGAAATAATTTAAATTATACTTGAAATATTTTACATAAATTTTTTTAGTAAAATAATATATTTCAATTTATTTTACTTGTTTAAGTGGTTATTTCTGATATTAAAGTATATATAGCGCTTAAAATAGGTACCTATTAACAATCTAAGACAAAAAAATATCATGGCGCCTAAAATTGATCTTGTCAATATAGAATATTTAAACTTGTTGAAATTTAATGAGAAAAAATTCGTAATATTAAATGTGAAATTTTTGTTTTTAATAATTTTAGTTGTATCTTAGGCTTCATTTTTTTTTTTTTTTTAATTTTAATGGATTAAACTTTTTTTTATTTAAAGATGAAAATTTTAATTATATTATTGCTACTAATTAATTATAAATGCATTTTGTGTGACCTAACAGTATTTTCAATAGGTGACTGGGGGAAAAAAACAAATTGCTTATATGCAATTACTGAAAAAATGAGTTCTTTATGTGAAAAGATGAAACCTAGATTCATAGTTTCAGTAGGAGATAATTTTTATCCTAATGGTGTTAATTCAATAAATGATAATAAATGGCACGATATATTTGAAAAAACATTTTATAAATTAAAGGATATAGAAATACATTCATGTTTAGGTGATCATGATTGGCGTGGTAGCACTATATCTCAAATTGACAGAACAAATATGACTAACAATACAAATTGGTATCTACCAGGTTATTGGTGGTTTGAAAAAATTACATTTAATTCTAGCGGAAATATATCTAGCTTATTTGAATCTTCAGCACTTGATTCATCATTTCAAAATTTTATTTATTCATATAATAATACAAAATTTAATGCTACTCAAGAATGCGGTGAAACTTGTTTAGATGAATTAATTGATACATTAGATACAACTATAAATATAAACAATCCTCTAGATAATGACTTAACATATATGGCATCAATATCAGAATATGGAATTCAGGATGATAGAAATGCAAGTGCAATATTTATATATTTAGATAGTTGGATGATGGCACAAGATCCATTTAAGAAAACATCTTTATCTCATAGAGATTTACAATTAGAATTTCTAGAAAATACTCTCAAGGCAGCAATTACTGACGATGTAGATTGGATTATTATTATTACACATTATTCAATTTATTCTAGTGGACATCATGGTCCACATAAGAGAATATCAGAATACTTACTTCCATTAATTGAAAAATATAAGGTTGACTTTTTTATATCTGGTCATGATCATCACTCAGAATATTTATTTCCTATTAATTTGAATACTCATTTTCATATTGTTGGAGCTGCAAGCAGGCCTAGATCAGGATTTGGAAAAGAACACGAATATTCTATTTTCAAAACTAACAATTGTTCCTTTACATCATTTACATTTTCAAAAGATATTTCTATAGCGAGAATATTTGAATTAGAAAAACCTGTATCAACTTCATTTAAAAGATCAAATAGAATAGAGAGATCTAAAATGAAAATTCAACATACCGTTTATCCAGATAGTGTTTCAACTATTAGAGTGAATACACTATTTAATATTATTGGTTTTACGTTATCACTCTCATTATATTCCTAATTATGAATTTATAATAAAAATTTTTAAAAAAATTAGCTTATTTTACATTTTTAAATGATTTTTTTAAATAATTAATTTTAAAACTTTCAATTTTTAAAACTCTTAGCTTTAAGATTTTTTAGGGTTTTTTAGGGTTTTTAGGGTTTAGGTTTTTTAGGGTTTTTAGGGTTTTAGGGTTTTAGGGTTTAGGGTTTTTTAGGTTTTAGGGTTTTAGGGTTTTAGGTTTTAGGGTTTTAGGGTTTTAGGGTTTAGGGTTTTTTAGGTTTTTAGGGTTTTTAGGGTTTTAG
>JIBL01000117.1:0-74688 GCA_001593455.1 Cryptosporidium baileyi
AAAACCCTAAAAACCCTAAAAACCCTAAAAAAACCCTAAACCCTAAAACCCTAAAACCCCCTAAAACCCTAAACCCTAAAAACCTAAAAAACCTAAAAACCCTAAACCCTAAAACCTAAAACCTAAAACCCTAAAAAACCTAAACCCTAAAAACCTAAAAACCTAAAAACCTAAAACCTAAAAACCCTAAAAACCCTAAAACCCTAAAAACCCTAAAAACATATTTGAACAAAAAATTTGATACTTAAATTAATAAAATTACAAACAAATGAAACTAATTAAATTCTACTATTTAACTCTTGTCAATTACTCATAATTTATAAAATTACACATTAGCTACATTTAAAACACCCACTTTAAATTCTTTCTATTAATAGACTCCAAAGATTCACTATAACCATTGCAAAAAAATGTTGAAAATTGAACCTTAGTCAGAACTTAAAGCATATAAGGACTCCGATTAATTAGAAGAGTCATTTGAAGAACTTTCACCACTAAAAGGATTTTTAGTTGGTTCAGAGGTTGTAGGTGAACTTGATTCTGGAAATTGAAGTTCAGACTCACTTCCAGAATCATCAAAAAATCCAGATCCATTATTATCAACTGAACCAGAAACTGTAGGAAGTTCTACACTTTTTCCGCTGTATTCTCCTGAAGGTCCCATATCTCCAATTGCATCAGAGTTATCTTCAGCAGAAGTGACGCAACAGAACACTCTTCTCAAATAACGACAAAGGCGTGGACAACATGAACAACATGAGCTAGAATCTTCTTGTACATTATATGTAACTCCTCCTATCCTTAAAAAAGAAAAAGTTGTTAATCCTTGATCCAAATTAGTATTAAGACCATTATATAAACATATAACGATGACTTGTAAGATTAATATTAAAAACTTGTTTACTGACATTGTTAATATTGTTGTTTTTTAAGGCTAATTAATTTAAATGCTAATTATATGAAATTTTAATAATGAACTGGTAAAAGGTTCCAAATTAATTCCTACTGACCGTGGCGCAATTTGGAACAAAATAGATAAGTATAGTTTCTCTACAATATCAAGTGTTGACAAAAGTACTGTAAGATATTTATACTATAAATTATTATATTCTTTTATATTTTTAGGTTATACCCGCACTTTATTGACATTATTTACCTGTAAATATATGAGAACCTGAACTTTATATTCAACTAAATTATTTTTTCACAAAAATATTTGATTCTATATTACAAAAGTTTTTTTTTTGTTAATATTAAGATGACCTAAGGTTGATAATTTAGAATTTGGTGTGACTTTACACAAAATTTCTGAATTATTTGTGAAATTAATTTTTTAACACTTAATATAATTTCTTTTTAAATCTTCATTTTTTTTTTTTTTTTTTAATTAACTGAAATTTTCTGTTTTTTTAGTTCTATTTCGTATTTGCAAATTATTTTGTTTTTAATGTGAAGAGAAACTTGTTTAAATACAATCAATTAATTTCTTCGATCTTCTGTCCTTGCCTTCACTTTAAAACAAAATACGAATTATTATAGTTGACCATGTCGGAGTTTTAATGAATCATCCAAGTTATTGATACGATCTAATAAGACATATGGTTTTTTTTATTAATTTTAATAACTAACTTGCAGTTTAAATGAACATAATTTATGAACAAATCCTTTAATATCTAATATCATTCCTATTTAATTATAATACTTGTTTGTTATTTTAAATTTAAAATTAAAATAAACTTCTCAAGTAATAACATTTGGTTTGAACATTCTTTTAGTTAATCTTGTATTCGAAAGGCGAAAATTTCAAAATAGTCAATCATACTATGAGATGTATTAAATTATTTGTAAAAGTCGTAATTAACTTCGAATTTGAATTTTTATATACAAAAATACTCTTGCATTATATTTATCACTATAGTAGTAATTAGAAAATTTAAAGTGCAAATTTTATTTAAAATATTTGAATTGTTATGAATCTTGAAACAAATTAATTTACATAAATCAAATAACAATTTAAATAACTTGTATAGCAGATTTATATATTTAATTCAATAGCATTATTAAGTTTATAATCATCAAAGTAATATTATTAATTTTTTCAAATAAATATGATCTAAAATCAATTCAATAATTAAGATTCAAAAAAAAATAACAAAAAAATCAATAAGATTTAATTAAAATTTGAAGACCAATTTAGCAATAAAATCAGCAAATATTCTTTCCACAAACTTTGTTCACATACACTTTACATAAACATATCATAGAATTAAACAAAAAAAAATTGGTGATATAGCTTGAATTTCAAACTTATATTTATTAACTCGATCTTTTTAAATTAATTAATTACTCTTTAACACTTGAATCATTACTTTTTCAATTGAATAAAGTAAAGACATTAAATTAAAAATATTAACTTTTAAAATTTAATACAAATCAATGGCTTCCTTTATATAACATCACAATAAAACATTTTTAAATAGTCACTTATCAATACTTTAAAAAAATAAAAGATAAAAAAAATTAGAAGCAATTTATTAAATATTTTTTAATTGTAATTAAAAAATTGTAAAATTTTATTGTAATGAGGGTACAATCTTATTTTATTAATGTATATTAAAAATAATACTAATTTTTTAATTTTACAATTTAATTTACTTAAATCAAATTTTTTATCATTAAAATTTTGTATTATTAAGAATAAACTATTTTAAATACTTGTGTTTTTATTCATACTAATAATTTATTAATTAAAATTAATTTTACACTAAATATCGTAATATCATTCCGGTATACAATTTAGAAAATCTTCTCTGCATTAATCATTTCAACCCTAATATAGAAATTATTTAATTATAAATTAAAAATAGTTTTTACTTTCAATTTTAATTTGCTTAATATTGATATACAGTTTTTTAATTCTCAAAAACTCGGACTCTTTGTTTTACATTAAATCATTTTTAATCAGGTTTTTTTTAATAACTCATCAGAAACTTGTAAAATTGTTTAAATATCAAAACAAATAATTTAAAACTATTATTTATTTTAATCTTCCAATAAATATTCTATATTTAATTAATATTTTATACTTAATTTAATACTGATTAATGTCTCGTTGTTACTTTTTTTTTTTTTTTTTTTACGACAGTTTCTCACTAAAATTTCTTTTTGTAAATTTGTATTTATTATCTGATTTATACTATTTATTTCAATTTTTAATTTATTATTTACAAATTATTATCATTTATTGTGTTTAATAATTTTTTTACTAGCAATATATTAGTAATATTTATTTTTTTTTTCTTATAGTTTTATTGCTAATAATTTATTCTTACTATTTACTTTTTATTTTTATTTTTATTTTAAATAATTATCATTATATTTTGTAATTATGGTATTCACAATTCAAAACCAATTTATTTACAATTACATTTTTGTGTTTAAACATTCTTATTAATTAAATCCTCATTTTATTATTATGAATTGAATGCTATTATCTCATTCATAAATTTAATGAAAATAATTAAATATAGGTACCAGATTTTTTAGTTTAATTATTAATAGTTTTTTAGTAATAATTTGATGTAAATTGTTCTATGAATAAATTGATAATGAAGATTGATTGATGTGTAACAAGTATCATAGTATCACTAATTCCAAAAGAAAAAAAATAATGAGTTGTTTTTAACTTTTGTTGGTTTTCTTATATACAAATTTTAATAAGAAAATGTAGAATGAGATCAATAAATATTAAATCTTAAGAAAAAAAAGTTAATTTAAATGAATTTTTTAAAATATTAAAACTAAATCAAAATTAATAATATTAAAATAAAAGATGTTTAAAAAAAATATCATGAAAAAACTAATTTTGTTTTTATATAACTAAATTGATTATTTCTATTTAAATAAAATTTTTTTTTTTTTAAATATTTATTAAGTAATTTACAAATCTTTTTGATTAATAATTAAAGATACATGATTAAAAAATTAATCTATTCAAATTAAAACAATATTAATCTTCAGTTTTTTTAAGTATATCGTCAAATATCGTTTTTTGTTTTCGACGAAGTATTGAAACAGCATTTGTTGAAAACGGTGGAGGATTTTTTCTAGGTCCTCTTCCTTCATTTTTGTAAATATATTCTTCATCTATATTCAAAGGTTCTAATTTGTTTTTCTTCAAATCTGTATTGTAATTGAATTTATTCTTAATATCTTGATCTTTTTTTTCTTGAATAAATTCTTGATCAATTTTTGTTAGTTCTTGTTTCTTGTTAGAAAAAGATTCAATTTGTTTTTTTGCATTTTTTTCAAGAATTTTAATAGCTTGTTTTTCATCAGAAGTTGGAATTACTCTTCCTTGTTTAATGACTTTTTTATTTATTAATTTTTCTCTTTTATGAATTGCATTAGAAGGATTGTAATTATTAGCTTTAGGTAAAGCTTTAGTTGCTCTTGGTCTATGTGGTAACTTGTATTCTTGATTTTCATTTTGCATAGCAGTTTCTCTAATAATCTTTCTAAATAATGCTTCTTTTTCTTCATCTGAGTCATTTAAATTTGGGAATAATATATCTCCTTTTAAATGTTCTTCTATAAATATGTCTTTATCTTTTGTAGGAACTAAATCAAACTCAAATGAAAGTAATTCTTTTTCATATTCATCGATTTGTAATTGGTTATTGCTTTCATCTAATATAGATTTGTTAGAAAACAAAATACTTTGTGGTATAAACAACCAAGGATTTTCAAATTTACTTAACCAATCTTGACGTGCTTCATATTTATTTGCTAAATTCATCATTTCATTATATGTAGAATCTTCTGATCTTAAAAGTAAAATATCAGCAACATAATCTCTATACTTTTTTTCTAATCTTTTAAAAAAATAATTTTTAAATCCTTTAAAAACATTACTTACTAAATGATGAGTTTTTGGTCTTCTTATTGCTTCACTTGACATGTCAGCAATTATTCTAGAAGGTGGAATTCCACGAATTTCTTCGCTACCAATTAATAAATCAAATCTTTTACTTGCTCTATGATCATATTTACCTATATTTTCAATTGCTTGATCAAATAAAACTTCTCTCCATCCTAACAATGTTTTTAAAGGTTTTTTATTTTTAAATTTGGGAAATGAAAGATATAAATCAAAATTATTCTTTTCATCTTTGTTTGAATAATATTCCCAAAAAACTCGCTCTACATCTTTTCTTTGTTTAGTTGGTTTATTTAAATCATAAACACGCATAATACCTTCTAAATCTTGAACACCTTCTAAATCTTTTGCTAATTCATGTGCATTCTCTGTTTCAATCAAGTTATGAGCAATTTGCCAACCAACTTGTTTATCTGATCCAAATAATTTGTTATAATCATTAATTTCTTTTTTAATTATCTCTGGCTCTTTACCTTTTCTTTTAAGTTTTTTTTGTTTTCTTTCTTTTTTATCTTTGTTATCTAATTGATATCTATATTTATCTAATAAAGATTTTATTCCACTAGTACTTATATCATCCAAAAAACCATTAATTACATAAGATCTTGAAGGGAAGTTATACTCTACTTCAATCTTTTGATTTTTAGCAAAATTTGTTAAAGTTGTATTATAATTTAGCTTGCTATTTATCCAATCTCTTTTTGAGTATATAGGATTTCCATTTTTATCATAACCCCAAACATCTCTCTTTTTAAATGCAGAAGGATAAACAACAGATGACCAAATATTTTCCATATCTTCTATATCTCTTTCTCTATTATATCTTGAATCTAATCCATAAATATTCATTAAAGGATCTTTTTCATCTTCACCTGTTACACCAAAAATATCTACCATAGCTAGATGAGGAACTTGAGGTCCAAAAGGAATATCTTTGTAATTTCTTTTTAATCTTTGTCTCAATTGTTTCTTTTTTTGTTTAGTATCATAACTTAAAATCTCCTTATTTTCTTTAGATCCAGGACTTTCTGTACTTTGTTCTTGTTGTGTTTCATCTACAAAAGATAATTCATCATCAAATGTATCTAACATTCTTTTTCCCATTTCTTCTTGTTTTTTTCTTTCAAGTTCTGCAGCTTCACGAGTTATAGTTTTTGTATCTACATTAGGAATAAGATTTTCATCTATAGATAATAAACTTGCATCTTGAGAATTTTCCAACTGATTTAAATCGTCTATATCTTCATCATCTTCTTGTTTCATAGCATTTGGCAAATACTTCAAATAAAAACCTTCTGTAAAAATCACATTCTTATCAAGATTATCTAAATTATATGAATTATCTTCCACAGGTACTGTAACAGTAGTTTTAATTAAAAGCATCAAGAATAACATAAAAGATCTAAATACAACATTTTTGCACTTTTTCTCGACGGAATTTCCGACTAAAAGAAATTTTACAGAAATAATGAGTAATGCGAGAACAAACATTTTAAGTTAGTGTTCTATATTACTATCATTATCTAGGCACTTTACCTATAAATTTAATCTATTTTTTTTTTTTTTTATTTTTAGTCTCGCATTGAAGGATCTAACATTAAAAGAGCGCGCGAGACTTTTTTTTTAAACACCAGAAATGTAACCACAAATTGTGCAACAAACTAATCTAAGCAACAAATGGAAATATGTAATCGCTTTATTAATTACCATTTATCAAAACGAGGAAATTTTGTCTTCACTGTAAATATTAATAAAGAAATCACGTTCAAATTTCGAAGAAGTCTGGAAAATTTAATCATGTAACAAACTTCACTATTAGAAATATAACCGAAACTTCGAAGTACTATTTAACATATCAAAAATTATGTCCAATCATAACCGGACTCTTTTTTTGAGCAGAAGAACGTCTCATAAAACAGAAACTGGAATTAGGATATTTAAATTCAATATTTATGAACTACTCGCTTATTGCAGTACTTCACATTTAATAACTGGATGACATGGTGTTTTAGTTACAACGGGTTGAGGAGCATCAGAAAGTCTCATTAATTCGCGCTCTGCATCTTTCAATTCTAAATCCATCCTATTGACGCATTTAATCTTTTCTTGAAGTTCCTTGCTTTTCAACTCCTCCTGAGTTAATGCCCTACATACTTCATCCCTTAATTCCTCCACTGATTTCATTGACTCCTCTGCAAGCTTCGATGTTTCCTTATATTTCTCTTTCATCTGAATAGTTTGATCTTCACTCTCAAGCTTCGCCTTTTCAATATCTTCTAATGTCTTCTTAACAATATTAAACGCAGAATTTCTAGCAACTAAAAGAGCCATTATATCTGACTTGACTGAAGCTTGTTCTTTTAACAAAGACTCCAATTCTCTCTCACGTTCCATACGTCTACTTTTGATTTCCTGAAGTTTCATCGAAAGTGCACTTTCCTTAACTAACAATTCAGCTGCTTCCTTCGATCTCTGATCAAGAGTATTTCTTGATTCTTCATATTCTATTGTTTTCCTTTCTATTTCATTTAATCTTTCAAGTAAAATCCTAAGTTCTTCTTCGGTGCTATTTATCATCGTTTCAAGCTCCTTCTGAGTTTCGGTTAATTTTTGAAGTTTATAAACTAAAGCATCATAAATATTTGTGAGTTCCTTCATTTTACTACTCATTTCATTATAATTATTATTAGCAATTTCTGCCTCTTTAGATTTTTGTTGGGCAATCAATTTTAATTCAGATAACATACTCTCAGATTCTTTAATTGAAGCAGAAATAACATTGGCTTCTGCAGACTTCTCATTTAATAAAGATGAAATTTTGTTCAATTCGTCTTTACTTTCATCTATTCTTTGTCTCTTTAAAAGAGCCTGTTCTTTCAATCTATCTCTTTCCTTAATTGACTCGTCAACTTTCTCCTTTAAAACTGAATCAAATCCTTCTAATTTTTCCAATAAAACCTTGCGTCTATTAGAGTACTCTTCAATACATAAATTCAGACGCTCTTCTTCTTTTAAAAGAGATTCCATTTCATTTTGATACCTAGAATTTATCTCTTCTTCTTTTTTAATAATTTCTTCGAGATTCTCTTGTGATTCAGTAAGAGCGACACGTAGACGATCTTCTGCAAGCAAAGCTGCTTCATAAGAAGCTTTTAATTTAGCATCTCTCTTCAATTGAATTCTAAGTTGTTTCTGAATAGAAAGAGCATTCTCTATATATTCCTTTGCCTTAGCAGCAGCAAGTTGAGCTTTGTTTGAAGCTTCTCTTCTTCTAGATTCTGCATTTGAGGCCTCTAATAAAGCTTTAGCGCTTTGATTGGCTGCTTCTGCTCTTCTTTCTGCAGCAAGATGAAGCTTCTCTTCAAGTAAAGCTAACTCAGCAGCTCTCTTACTAGCTTCAACTTTAGCACCACGATGATTCCTAACTTCAGTTGCTATCTTTGCTAATTCCATTGCTTTTTTCTCATTCTCTACTGCCTCCTCATATACAAGAATAGCTTCAGCAGCTAATCTTGAAGCTTCTTTAGAATGCAAAGCAGCTGTCTCTGCACGTTTTCTAGCTTCATTTAACTCTTTAATTGTTTCATGTTCATATGCTTTACCTATGTTCTGTAAATTATCAACATTTGAAGGAGATAAACAACGATCTCCAATTAATCTTGAAAATATGGGTTCATATTCTGGATCAGTTATTAATACATCTGCCCCATTATTGTAATTAACAATATCTTTACCCTCTAATGAAAGTGCAACCAATTTACCATCTTCAGTAAGACCATAACGAACCATAATTGGTAATGGAATTCTATTTTTATCTCCACGAACCCAAATTTTTAACTTATTATCATATCTCCATCCTGCATTAAACAAATCCTGCATAGAACATGTACTACCACTTAATAATGAAGATATTACAGATTCTTCAGATCTAGTTTTAGCATTCAAAAGCAAAGCATCTAATCTTCCACCTGTTGGAGAAAGTAAACAACCTGTTGGTGAATATATAGGAGATAAATTCTCTACTAAATTAAGAGGATCATGTGTTAAAGATGCTGAGCAAAGATTAATCAAATTGGTCTCTGTTTCAGGATCCAAAGTTCCAGTATTAGAAAGGAAAGATGGGTAGAAATTACCTAATGATAATGCGATTGAAATTGCACATGTTTCAATAGAATAAGGTCTTACAAACTTTCTTGATCTATCTGATGGTACTTTAGACATTTGATATACAGCAACACATATCTCATCATAATCACCTCTTAATTTAATATCTGGGAAGTAAACTTTGAATAAAGAAATTATTCTTCTAACAAGAGTTATATCTTGTTGTGATAATCCTTCACAATTTTGACCCAAGTTACTTGGAAGAATAGTTGGTGATTTTACATGACCATAAGAACCAATTCTTAATGATTGATTATAATTTGGTATTCTAGAGTCATTAACATCACTAACAACAAATAATGAGGCTGAAACACCATCCTTAATATAACGACTTATACGTTCTTCAATAGATACTGAATACTTTCTATATTTTTTTGCTAATTCATAATACTTTCTATCACGTTCAAAACCAGAAAATTTAGAACAGAATGAACAAATACCTTTAGATGATTCTTCGCATTTCTTACATTTTCCTTCTGTATCTAAAACACTATCTATAGCTCGAAGTCTAGCAGCCAACTCTCTTGTTTGAAATTCAGATAATTCATTACCATCTAATTTACTAAGAGATTCAATAAATACTTGTCTTGCTTTTTCAATACTTCTTAAATCTGAACGAGACATGAAATCTGGTTCATCATTTATATTAGAATTATATAAATATGCATAATGAGTGGAATTAAGACCTATTGGTAAAATATTACCTTTTCCATCATAAATATATTGCGAATTTGGACCATTAACTTTTGAAACTAAAATCAAAAACTTGGCAGTAATATTAGCACGCTCAACTTCAGCTTGAATCATTGGCATATTTTTCTCAAGTTCAATCTTATTAGAAGATAATTTCTCAAAATCAAAATCCATTCTCAATAAAATATTGCGCTTTGAACCTGGAACTGAAAAGGTTTCAGAGTCTTTAGTAAGGGTAGTACTTAAAATCTCTTCTATATATGAAACATCCACTTTTTGAAGGAATAATTGATAAATAAGACATGGAACACCATCTTTTTCAAGTGCTCTGCACCTTAATTCAGCAGCCTTAATACATTCTTCAGTTACTCCCGGAGGAATAAATAAAAAAACATGGTCCTTATTAGCGATTTCAATCTTCGCCTCACGGTATGGATAAGCAACCCTTGTATCTTCTGAAAGCAACTTCAGAATTTGTTTATTATTAATTGCAGAAGCAATATTGATTATTAAAAAAGCACAAAAAGTTACTAATAACCTAATACTTATTACAAACATTTTATAAAATTGCAAAACTGAGTAACCCACGTCTAAATTATTCCTACTTTGCACTTAAAAATTCAAGAAGGTACCCAATGTATTGTCTTTTGCGGTACCTTCTTATTAATAGTTAATATTATTCGAAATTTTATTTAAATTCGAATAAAATATTTGCATTTAAAACTAAAAATAAAAACGAGTTTTAAATTTTATAATTTCAATAAATACTTATAATTTCATTTTTCTTTTTTATTTATTTATTTTTTTCTTTTTTTTTTAATTTATAGTTTTTCTTAGTTTAAATAATTTTTTTTTTTTTAAATATTCTACAGATTCGACGATCCTATGTTATATTTTGAAAATTTTCTTTAATTTGAAAAATTCCCAAACCTTATTTACACATAAAAGTCTGATTATATAAGATGCTTATTTTAATTAAAAAAAAAATAATTTACTAGATTTTAGAATTTTAAATAAAAAATTTAAGAAAAAAAAAATTAAATATTAATTTTTAATCTCAAAATTAAAGATGACTGTTATTTCTAAAAAAGATTTTAAATTAAGCCCTGAAAAAACATTAAGATCTAAAACTCCTATTTTAAAAAGAACAAATAATTCCACAAGAGGTCGTAGCAAAGTTCCTGTTAGCCCAAATAAAAAACATCATAGTCCACATCCCACAAGATGTTTAAGAGGTGTATCAACAAGAGCTACATTTAAAAGATCTCCTTCTCCAAGAAAAGATTGGCCATTTGATGAAGCAATATTATATCCACCTCATCCTAAAGTTGCTTCTCCAAGAAATCATTCAAAAAATAAAAGCCACAATTCTCCAAAAAAAAGAATTACTTCACCACATATTACTTCTAAACACATTCAAAGTCCCTTGATTCATAGTTCAAAATCTGTAAAAACTTTAAGAAATGTATCAACAAGATCTAATATTAAAACTTCTTATTCTCCAAAAAATAATTTATTAAATCATGTAAAATTATCACCTCAATATCATTCAAAAAATAAATCTTTAACAATTTCTGATACAAAAAAAAATTCAAACAAAAAAAATTCTATTAATGAATCTTCTAAAAAAAGTCCAATAAAAAAAATAAATATCAAATCACCTAAAATTCAGAAAAAAAATGTTAAAATTCGTAAAATTAACAAGAAAACACCAATTAAACAAAGTCCAAAAAAAAAAGGTGAAAGAATAGAGTATGAATATTTAGAAAAAAAACCTAAGATAAATTTTGTTAATGATAGATTAAAAAATGAATATGATTTTTGTACTGAAAGCATAGCTACAGTTCAAGATGGAGAAGAAGATTTTGTTCCTAGCCCAATTACTACGACTCATATAGGATGGGGTGGAACTTTACTTAAAAAAACTTGTTGGAATAAAAATTTTTCAGGTATAGTAAGATTATAATTTAAATATATATATGTTTTTTATGTTTACTTTAAATATTTTTTTTATTAAAAATTCTCAATATTTTAGGTTATAATCTAGTAAAAATGTCACACCCAATTTTATGGAATGAGATCCATAGTGGATCTATGATTTGGAAACCACATAAATGTATTAATAATTATAGATTAGTTACTTATTCACGAGAACATTTTAATCCATATTCTAATTCAAGTATTTTGCAAGTTGCAGAATATATATGGGAATTAAATAATGAGAAACTTAATTATATTAATAATTCAAGATTTCCAGCATTGTTTGAATTATTATTTATAAGAAAAGAATCATTTTTAACATCTGTTCTTAATAGATTTTATTCAAGTTCAATGTCATATGATTCTATTTTTCGTGAAATGATGACACAATCTTTATTTAGAGATCATAATAATATTGTTAAAATAAATGAAGTTATTGTGGATAATAAATTTCCTTATAGTATTTTTGTAATGGAATATTTACCACACTCATCTATGTTCTGGAATGATGAAACACAATCATATGAAGCTCCTTCTTTAAATAGAAATATTAAAAATGTAAAAAAAGTTTATACTTCACAAGGTTCAAAATTAATATTTAGAGAAGTTGTTAAAGCAATAGATTTTTTACATAAAAAAGGAATTTTTGGAATATATATACGTCCTGAATCTGTAAAAATGTCCCATTCATTAGATGAAACATTTATTGATGAAAATGGAGATACATTAACAAGAATTATAAATGATAATAAATCTTATTTATTAAATCAAAAAAATTTAAAATATAAAAATTCTAAATTTGGTATTAATGAAGAACTTTCTAAATATTGGGAAAATGTGCAATCTATTAATATATTTAATCAAAACGATAAATCTACGATTAGTTATATACATAATATGATTTCAGAAAAAGAAATTTTATCTTCAACATTGAAAGAAAATTTATTTTTATTTAATCCAGAATTGATAAATAATACAGAAAATTTAGAAATTAATAATAATTCTATTAAAAAAAATCATTTATTTGTTAAATTAAATTTCATATTTAAAGGGATGTCTTCTAACTTTAAAGAATCATTATTTACAGGTTAGTTTATATTTAAAATATTAATTTTATGAAAAAAAAAAAAAAATAATTAAATATTAATATTTATAAAAAATAGGCAATAAATGGTTATTACCACCAGAATTATATTTTGGAATGTTTAATAAATCAAATTATGAAGTTGACTTTAAAAAGTGTGATATTTGGAATTTGGGAATATTATTACATTGTTTTTTAACAGGTAGAATTCCAAATTTTGTTAACAATGATATTATTTTGGATCAAAATATACCTTTTGAACTTAAGAAAATACTAAGTTCTATGTTGAAAAGTAATCCTAATCAAAGAATAACTATTAATGAAATTTTAAATTCAAATTGGCTTATGGAATAGAATACAAAAATAATAAAATGAATTAAGAAATTTGAATTTAAAATCCATTTGTAAAAAAAAAAAAAAATATAATATAAAATTAATCAATAACTAAATAATTTATTTTTAAAAAATTTTATTTAATGTTTTTCTTTGAAAATCATTTACGTCTTGATTTTTGTTGATATGATTTTTGTTTATGAGTGTTTCTATTACTAAAAAAAAAAAAAATAAAAAATATTTATTTAAAAAAAAAATTTAATTGAACTTACTTCAAGTATATATTTTCACCTCTTAAATTTTTTTGAGGTTTGTAATCAGGTGGATTTATAGGAATTTGACCAGGTCTTACTTTTTCTCTTTTATGTTTAGCCTCAGATAATTTAATTGCATTCAATTTCTGTAATCCAATTTCTACAGCAAATTCACTATTTTCTGATTCACTATTTTCTGATTGATTATTAATTGAGGAATTAGATTTAGAAGCTTCTGTATCTAATTCTGAAAATTCTGATGCTCTTTCAAAATCTCCATCTAATAAAGAATTATCACTTATTTTATTTAATTGATCTTCAAATTCAATATTATTGTTTTCAACAGGTAATAATTCTGAGGCTTCTAAACTAGTAGAATAATCTTTAAATTCTCCTTCTCTTAATCTCTTAATATCTTGTTTTGCTTTTAATATTCTAAATATTTTTTCTTTTTCTTCAGGAGTTTTAAATGGATTCCTAATTAAATATTAAATAAAAAAAATGATATGTAAAATATATATATATATATAATTTAATTTAAACTTACATTTTTAATCTTTGAATAGCAACATCTGATAAATGAAAATCTTCAAAATCTCTTTTTCTTTTTAATTTGGATTTGGATTTAGATTTTTCATTAAATGCCTTTTTAATAGCTTTATCTTTTTTAATAGTTTGAATAGCATCAGTATTTAATAATTCTGGATGCTTTGTCAAATATATTTCTTCAAAAGATAGTTGATTTTCATCAGGAGGAGGTAAGAAAGATCTATCTGTATCTTCAAATGCTCTTAATTCTTCAATTTTCACATTTTTTTCTTCTATAGGAGCTAAACCTTCATTTTCGGAATCTATTTTTGAAACTATAGGTTTAAGTCCTTCTTCTTCATAATATTCATTAATAGGTAATAAGCCTTCATCTTCAATTTGTTCAAATGAAATATCATTTATATTTTCAGGATCTAATACAACCGTTCCAGTATGCAAATCTTTTCCTTCAATTCCCATAATTACTGCATCTTCATCCAAAATTAAACTTCCTTCGGGAAAATTTTCTAAAATTTCAGTTTCATTTTTTTGTGTTTCAGTAGATTTTTCATGTTTTAAAATTTCTGTTTTAGTTTTATTTTCTACTTTCTCTCTATTATAATCATCAAAATCAGTATTAAGTTCTCTATCTTCTGATTCGCGATCTTTTTCAAATTTAACTTTTTTCTTTTCTAATTCTTTTGTTATATTTTCTAATTCTAATAATAATGCTTCTTTTTCTGCAATTTGAGATAAATGTTTTTCATAATTTAAATCTTTTTCATCTTTAAGATTTTTTTCACTAGGTAAGTTATCTTTTTCATTGTTAAAATATTTATTTCTAAAATAATCATCTCTAGCTTGTTTTAATTGTTTAAATTCATCATTTAATAAAATAGCTTCCAATGAATTTTGTATTGGTTTAGAATTTTTAAGATTAGTATTTTTACTTGAATATTCAGATTCTGAACTAGTTATTACACTATCCCTTTCATTTTCAATTTTTTTCTTAATTTCTGATTTTAAAATATCTTCTAAACGACTAGATGATCTTGAGCTATTAATATGTGATTTAGTAGGTATTAATTCTAAATCTGGATTATGTTTTAATAAAGGATCTAATATTAATGAATCATTGGATTTTTGTTCTTGTTCTGGAATAATTCTAGATGTTGATTCCATAGATTCATCTTTTTCTGATTCCATTAATGAATCTTCAAATTTTGAATTATCTTCTAATATAGGTTCACTTCCGTCTTGTTCATCTTCTAATTCATACTTATGGTCTATCTTATCTTCTTGATTAGATTCTGTTTTTGATTGATTTGATTTAAATGAATTTGAATTTTTTCTTAAATTATCTTCAAACTCTTCTTCATCTCTAAATTCACAACTTTGATCTGAAGATAACTCTGATTCAAGAACCACTCTACAAGGTAAATTATTTTCCCTTTCTTTCTTTTTTCTTATTTTTTTTTGACGATTTCTATGTTTAATCTTTAATTTATTTATAAATGATCCTTCAGGTAATTCTTGATCTGAATCATATCTATATATTAAATTTTTTTGAATTAATAAATCATTTGGTGTACCATAATTTTTATATAAAATGGATTTTGGTTTATGTTTAACTTTCTTTTTATATGGAATTTTAACTGAAGAATTTTTTTGTAAAGGAACGATTTTTTCACCTTTTTCTATTACAATATCTAAATTATTATTTGAATTTTCACTTTCTGAATCTTTCGAATATTGTTTTTTTTTAAGTTTATCTAATTCAGTAAATGATTTTTGTCGTTCAACTTTTGGTTTTTCATAACTTTTTATAGAACTTTCATCAGATTCAGAATTTGATTCAGTATGAAATAATACTTTTTTTTTTGATTTTGATAATTTAGGTTCTTTAAGTTTTAATAATTTATTAAAATTTTTAGTTAAATCTGAACTTTGTTCAAAAGTAGATTGAGTTTCACTTTTATCAGTTGAATTTGGTGATTTGTCTTTTTGTGAAGATTTTAATTTAGCTTTTTCAATTAAATTTTTAGACAACCAATCCTTTAATTTAATTTTTTTGTTTCTTTCATTTTTTTTTTCAATTTGATCTTCGTTTTCTTCTATGCTTCTAATAACTTTTCTTTTAGGTATATTGGGCTTTTTATTATCAAAAATTTCTTTCTCATTTTCCTTATTTTTTTCTAAATCAAAAATATTATCTTGAATACGATCTGCTAATTGTGATTCAAAACTACTAAAAGATGAACTTGAAAAACCATTTCTTGAAATTGATTTAGAATCATTTCTTTTAGAAATAGAATCTGTATTTTTATTTTTTTTTGTTTTATCATGCTCACTTTGATCAGTAAGTTCGTAATCTTCATTTTTAATATTTTCATCATTTTGATTTTCATTTTCATCTTCATTCTCAATTAGAATTTGATCATTATTTTTATTTTTATCGTTTATTATTTCTGATAATTGAGTATCTTCATTTTCACTCATATATTCTTCTCTTTGAGAATTTTCACTCAAATATTCGTTTTTATTTTCAAGTTCATTTTCTTTATCATTTTGATCTATACTTTGAATTTTATATTGATCTTCATCTTTATTGTTTTTTATATGAGATAAATCATCTTCTTTTAAAGATTCATCTTTATATTCATCTACATTTTCATCTTCATCTTCATTATCATTTCTACTTTGTTCATTATTGATGTCATCATTTATTTTTACACCTTCTAATATCAAACTTGGAACAGGAGTAATTTTCTTTTTTTGTTTTTTAGAATCCCTTTTATTAAACTTTTCTTTTAAGTCATTCATTAAACTGGGTTCATTAAAAGTAACTTGATCAGAACTTTCTGAATTTTCTGGTTCTGGATCAAAATTAAATTCAGAAACACTAGAAATTGAATTATTATCTTGTTTATTTGGATCATTTTCTTTGTTATTTTTTATATTTTTTGAATATGGCTTTGAAACAATTAATGCCAAGTTTAAATCCCCTTTTGTTAAATTTTTTTTTTTTTTTGTAACATTTGGAGTTTTTAAAATAACTCTTTTTTTATTTTGGGAACTCATTCTTTGAGGAAGATTTGTGAAATCTTTTAAAAATAAATTTTCATCTTGTAATGATCCCTTCCCCTCAACGAAAATAAAAAAAAATTGAGTGATTCCTAATTGAATCAAGACAAATATAAAATATATTATGCGTAGACTCATAACATATTCTTATTAAAAAAGATTAAAAAAACAAATTTAATTCATTAATATAAATTAATGTTTATAAATTAAACAATTATTTTATTTCTAAGAATTAATAAATGACTCTTTTAAGTTTTTGTTTTAAAGATCTAATATAAAGCCTCCCGCCAACAAAGTCATGCACTTTCAAATTAAATAAAGGACTGTTTTTAAATTTTCAAATTAAATAGAAATATATTAAAAATATAAAAAAATCAGTATATAATCTATAATTTATTGTAGATTATTAATAATAATATAATTTTAAGACAATTACACAAGTATTTTACTAAAAATAAGAAATTTGAAATTATAAATATTTGGTTCTTATTAAAACTGAACTAAACATCCAGTTATATGAAAACAATTTTGATTTTCATTTATTATTTATTTGTATTCAATTTCAAAAAAAATTTAATAATAACAAAATTAAATAATATATTTATATGATTTAAATTTCGTGACCTTCACTAACTTTTGAAGATATCAATTCAAATATTTCATTAGAAATTGCTTTATTTCCAAAATCCATCAATTTTTCTTTTTGATCTTCAGTTGGAGTAGGTATTAATTTATTATTTGGAATTTCTGAAACAGGATGTAATAAATTGTAACCAGTAGAACATAATTTGTTACCCAAATCAAATGCTTGATTTAAACTTTCCAAAACTTTATCTTGGTTTTGTTCAAAATTAGAATTCAAACCAATTAATTGTCGTTTTGATATTTCAGGTAATTCGGAATAAGTTGGATTAATTGTTGATTTTGTAATATGTGAATCATCATATAATTTATTTTGAATAGGATCTTCCATGTCAGATAGTTCTGAATCTGAATCTGATGCATAATTTGTATCAGAAAATGGTTGATAAGTATTGACTTGATTTTCTGGAACATTTTGTAAATGATGAATAGGTTGTACTTCATTTTCTGGTTTATCTTCACTTTCAAATAAATTTATGAGTTGATCGACATTCTTTTTTCCTGGAGTTTCTTGATAAGGATATATGTTATTAACTGGAATATTTTTTGGTCCAAAATTGATTCCATCCTCCTCAAAAAGTTTGATTAATTCTTTTACTCTACTTCTATTATTTTCTTCTATTGGAGTAATTTCTTTTGGTTCTGTATTTTCTTTTAAATAACTTCTTTCTTTTATTGAAGCTACACTTTTATCTATATCTGGACTAGATTTTGATTCTTCAGAATTTAAACTTCCCAATTCTGAATCTAAATTTTCAACAGAAACATTTTCAACATTTTCACTAAATTTGGATCTAGATTCTCGAGTACTATATGGATTCTGCAAATCATAATTTGAATATGAACTATTCTCATTATTTTGTAAATTTTCTTCAGAATTATCTATATTTGTTGTTTCTTCATTAGAATTACTTTTTAAAATTTCTAATGAAGGTTCTTTAGGTAAGTTTTGTTCATCTAAATCTAACTTTTCAGATTCATCCAATTTAGACGCTTCTTGAACTTTACTTTTATCTTTATTACCGAATCTAAATTTATTTGCAAAATTACTAAACGCTTCTGCAATTCTAGAAGCAAATCCTTTTGATTTTTCTGGTACAACTGTTTCTTCATTAACTTTTGATTCTTCAGAAACTTGAGATTCTGATTTTTCAGATTCTTCATGTTCTGATAATTCTGATCTTTCTTTTTGTGACATCTCCAACTTTTCTAATTCTTCATTATCCAAATTTCTTGACATTTCTGACATCAAAGATTTTTCTGGTTCTAAAGTTTTTGATTCTTCTTGTTCTTCTGAATTTTGTTTTTCAGATCTATCAATTTTTTCAGATACTTCAAAATGATCTTTATTTCCACTTTTTTCTTGATTTCTTGTGGAACTTTCTTCAGGTGATAATAATACTCTAAATTCAGACTTATCCATTATATTCTCTAATTCTTCAGATCTTGGTTCATTCTCATTTAAAATAGGATATTTTGTTTCAATTTCAGAAAATATACCACTTTCTGGACTTTTTTCTAAATTAATTGTCTCAACTTTATTAGAATTCATGTCATTTATTTTATCATTATTTTCACTCTCTTCTCTTAAAGATTTTTCATATTTATCACTAACTGATTTGTCAGATAAATTAGCATAATTATTTCTATAATCTAGAATTGATCCTTCAAGATCTTCCATAGTTACTTCATTGGATGAATCATAATTATTTTTTTGTGATTTTGGTGTATCTTCTAATTCTGTTAAATTTCCACTTACAAACTGTAAAGATTCCATTTCAGGTCTAATTATGTCTTCTAAAGAACTATCAAAAACTTTTGTTTTTTCTGAATCTTCACTTTTTTCTTCAGGTTTTGAATATGAATATTCTTCATATGTATCTCTTGAAGATCCCTTATTGTATTCATTATTTTCTTCAACTGATCCAAAGTTATTTCTAAATGAACTTTCTGAAGCACTAAAATCAGGTTTCTTAGAACCTTCAAATGAAGAAAGACCAAAATCATCTAAATTTGGTCTAATTATTCCTGTAGATTCATCTTTTATGTAATTCTTGAAATCTCCATTTTTAGGTACAATACTTTCACCTCTTCCATTATTTGAAGTATATTCACTATCATAAAAAGAAAGATAATCCATTGATCTTTTTTCATCATTATTTTCTTGATATTCGTCTCTTTCTTTATCATCAGATGATTTTAAAGTATATTCTTGGTCTTGTAAATCTTTTGAATTTTCACTTTTTGTTTCATCATAATTGTTTTTCATGCTACTCCAATCACCTGGTTGTAATTCGCTATCTTCAACAGAAAGTTCTTCTTCTAAATTACTTTTTTCCAAAGTTTTATTTTTATTAAAATCCGAATCATCTGAAATTTCTGCAGTGTTATTAGCATCTTTTTTATTTATTTTTTTACTTCTTTTAAATAAACTTAAAAATTTGTCTAAAAGACTTTTACTTTTTTTTTTCTCATTTTGAATAACTGATTTCGTTGAGTTTTGATCTAATAAATCTGCAGTAAGATTGTAATCATTAACTTTTGATGACTCTAGAGTAGATTCGGAAAGATCTGATCCAAAAGATATAATACTAAAGGATGATTTAAAAAATACAACAATAAGCAAAAAAAATAAATTTATAATAATCAACCTCATATTTAATTCGCTTTATAAAATAAATTTTATTTATTCAGTTTTTTTTAAAAATTAAATTTAATTTTAATAAAGTGACTATTTACTAACTTTCAAGTTTAAATTTTTTAGATCTAAATACACCCGCCTATGTTTAATGTAAATTAATTTTAAAAATAAATTTTATTATTTAAAATATTCAAATTTAATATTTTATCACCTTTTTTTAGCTTCCATTTTTGCTTCTAATTTTGCTTGTTCAATTTCTTCATCAGTAAACAAATCTCTACGTCTCTCCATTCTACCTGGTCTAAGTTTAGGAGCAAATGACAAAATCCAATCCCTTTCAGAACCTTCAGGTTTCTTTTCAATAATAGTGCCTGGAACTCCATACTTGAATTTTAATTTATTACCTGAATTTTCTTCTTTTATGGCTTTTCCTCTGAATCTTGATTTAGGTTTATTCAATGTATCTTCTTCATGTTCTACTTCTGATTCATTTGTTTCTATATTATCATCTAAATATAAATCATTTTTTATTATTTCTGCAGTTTTAAGCTCCATACCACCTTTTAGTTCTTCGGAATTGTAAAAATCAGAAAATTCATTTTTTATTGGTTCTTTTTTTAATGAATTATCATCTTCAATATCTTGTTCTAATTCCTTAAATAAAAAATTTATTTCTTGTTCAGAAAATTCATATTCACTTGAATCTTTATTTCTTAATCTTGGAGATTTTTTTTTTCTTCTTCTTTTCTTTTGAATTTTATTTTCCATTGTATTTTCATTAAATAATGAAGTTTCTGATAAATCTATTTCTTCAATTTCAAAATTTTTTTTAGAATCTTGATTATTTTTCATATCAAAAAATTCACTAAGATCAATTATTTCTTCATTTTCTGATTTTTTAATAATATCATCTTTTTTATTAATATTATTTCTTAATATATTAATTGATTCTAATTCATCTTTATCCCTTAATTTTTCAGTTTCTTTAATTTTATCATTTTCTATATCAATATTACTTGTAAAAATATCCGTTGATTTTAATTCAGCTTTATCTTTTTCCATATTTTCTTCCAAATCATTATTCATATCCAATAATCTTAAATCTACAAAAAAATCATCATTTTTGTCTGATTCAGTTTTAACATTTTTTTCTTTAGTTTCAAATTTTTTAGATAAAAATGAATCATATAGATCAATATCCTGATCAACTTCATTATATTTATTATTATCAGTTTCTAAAAGATCATCAATAACATTATTCACTAATTTTATTGAATCTTCTCCTTTTATTTTAATTAGATTAGTTGAATCTTTGCTATCTATTTCAAATAATAAATCTAAATTTAAATTATCTTCATTATCTATATTTGTTAAAATATTTTCATTATTTTCAATTTTTTTTGAAATCTGAATATCATTATTTTCATTAATTACATTAAATAATTCATATAAACCATCATAATCTTCATTTTCATTGTTATTTATAATTTTCTCATTTTCTAAAAATAGATCTCCAAATATTGATTCTGTATCATCATCATAATTTTTTAAATAATCATCATTCAATTTTTTGTCGCCTATAATTTCATCTAAAATTTCTATTTCATTTTTATTATGTAAATCATCCGATATATTATTTATATCTTTAAAATCTTTTTCTTCATAAATAGGTAAAAATTTACCATTTGAAATATCATCTAAAAAATCTTCATTATAAAGTTCATTTATTCCATAATTATCAATATCATCCAAATCCTTTACAGTATATTTATCCTTAATTTCCAATCCTTCAATTTCTTGAAAAAGTAATTCAATACTTTTATCATCGATATCAGATATAGAATTATTATTGACTATTGTATCATTATATATATCTATATTAAAATTATCATTATCTTTATCTTCAAATTGTTGATATATTTCATCAAAATTTGTTAGATTTGTATTTAAATTATGATAACCTAAATCTATCTCAATTTGATCCAATTTATCAATTAATTCCTTATTATTCATTTCTTTAAATAAGAAATTATCTAAATTATCATCAGAATTCTGATTCATTTCTATTTCAAAATTATCGAAATAAATATTTTGTAAACCTGAAATTGATTTCAATTCCTTATCTGTATAAATATCCATATTATTTTTTTCAATAGAATCCATTATTTGTTGTAAATCGTTATCAATATCTTCATTTTCAAACACTTTTTCATCTTGTGTTTTTTTATAAGTTTCTTCAATTTTATTAATTTGTAAATCATCCAAATTTTCTTCTTTAAATTTATCAGATAATTCACTCATTTCTTCTATATCTACAGTACTTTTAACATCAAATAATTCTCTAAATTCTTTATTATCTTCTAAATTATCTAAAAACTCTAAATCATTCTCATTTTCATAATTCATATTTGCTATTTTATCTAAATCATTTTCTTTTATTTCATTTAAATCATTTAAATTTGGATTTTCTTGATTATAATCATTTATTATTTTTTGTAATTGAAAATATGAATTTTCATTTTGATTATTTACATTATCTAAAATTTCATCATTATTATCTTTTTGAATATAGTCTATATTTTTAAGTTCATTTAATTTATTGTCTGTTTCTTCATCAATATTTTCTAAAATATTCTCTTCTTTAAATAATTGTGATATTTCATCATTTGTTTCATTCTTTAAAAAATCATCTTCATTTAATAAAAAATCAAATTTCATGTTTTTATCTTCAATATCAGTTTCATTATTAATGTAATTGTCTGTAATTTCATTAATAACCATATTTATTTGCTTTTCTGTATCTTTTATATCTTCAATTTCATTAATAGTACCAATTTCAGACATTTCAATTTTTTTATCTTCTAATATATTTTCTTCATTTTTTTCTTCTAAATTATTAAATAATTCATTAATCTTTCTATTTGTTATAATATCCTCTTCATCAATTTCATCAGTAAAATCTTCTTCTTCTTCTTCTTGACTAAATACTGTTTTTATATCGTCAATATTTTTATTTAAATCATATTCTTCTTGATAATCTTCTTCAAATTGATCTAATTTTTGAATTTCATCATTTTCATTATAAATTATTTCTTTTTCATCTAATTTTTCAATTCTAAAATTTTCATTACTTTTATTATAATTAATATCTAAGTTATTTATCAAATCATTATATTCTTCATTATCAATCATTTTAATGCTTTTTTCAACTTGTTCTATATTATCTATATTATTTTCATCATTTATCAAAAATTCATTATCTTCATTATTAATCATTTGTATATTACTCAATATATTATTTGCAATTTCTATATTTTCTTTATTATCAATGTTAACTTCTAAATTATTGTTTTCTTTTGTTATTTTATCAAGCTCATCTAATTCGATATTTAAATCTAATTTATCATCATCTTTAATATCTAAAATTGTATCTTCTTTATCATCCAATTGTTTTTCAAAATCATCTTCATTTTTCTCATCAAAATAAATTCCATCAATTAAATCTTCATGTTTCATATCTTCAGTAAAATTTTTTTCTAAAAATTCATTATTTAAATTTTCAAAATTTAATTCTAAATTATTATTTTCTAATATATTTTTAGGATTTTCAATTTCATTTAAAAAATTATCTTCATCTTTAATATCTATATTATCATCTTTTTCATTCTCATATTTTTTTTCTTCATTTACATCAACATCAATATATTGAAATTTATCAATATCAATATTTTCATTTATATCTATTTCTTCATTTTTATTATTATTTTTTAATTCTTCTTCTAAATCATTTATTTGTTTAATATTATCTTTCTTTAAATCTAATAAATCATTATCTTCTTTATAATCATCTATAATTTTATCAAGAGAATTATCTAATTCATCAATAACGTTGTCTTCATTATTAATAAATAAATTATTCATTTCTTTATCCTCATCATCTTCAATTTTATTTAATAAATTATTAGTTTCATTAATATTATCTTCTAATTTATTTAAATTATTAATTTGATCATTAATTTCCAAATTATCTTCAAAATTATTTGTTTTTATATTATTTATTTCAAGATTATCATCAACTTTATCATTATTAAATTTATATTCTGTATCTAATTTTATATTGTCTTTTTCATTTTCTTCTTCATTATTGTCTTCCTCAAGAATATTTTCTTCTAAATCATTTTTATTCAAATTATTTAAATTATCATCATTAATTTTATTATCTTCATATTTATTATCATTTAAATTATTTCCAAAATTATCAAATCCTATATTATTATCATTTATATCATTTTCAATATTCTTAAAAGAATCATCTATTTCATCTTTATCTTCAATTTTATTTAATGAATCAATTATTTGATCCTCACCTTTATCTTGTATTTTATCAAGTAAGCCATCTATATGATCTTCACTTTTATCTTCTACTTTATTAATTAAACCATCTATATCATCTTCATCTTTGTTTTCAATCTTATTTAATGAATCTATTTCATCTTCATTTTTATCTCCTAATTTATTAATTAAACCATCTATATCATCTTCATCTTTGTTTTTAATCTTATTTAATGAATCCATTTCATCTTCACCTTTATCTTCTATTTTATTAAGTAAATCATCTATATCATCTTCATGTTTATTTTCTATCTTATTTAATGAATTATCTATTTCATTATCATCTTTATCTTCTATTTTATCTAATAAATCATTTGTTTCATTAATATCACTATCTTCTACTTTTTTAAATAAATCATTTAATTCATCATTTTGATCTTCAATTTTATTTAAAGAATCTATTTCATGTTTATCTTCAATTTTATTTAATAAATCCATTTCATCTTCAATTTTATCTTCTACTTTATTTAATGAATTATCTATATCATTCTCACCTTTATCTTCTACTTTATCAAGTAAATCATCTATATCATTTTCATCTTTATCTTCTACTTTATTAATTAAACTATCTATACTATCTTCATCTTTATTTTCAATCTTATTCAATGTATTATCTATATGATCTTCACCTTTATCTTCTACTTTATTAAGTAAATCATCTATATCATCTTCATCTTTATCTTCTATTTTATTTAATGAATTATCTATATGGTCTTCACCTTTATCTTCTACTTTATTAAGTAATCCATCTATATCATTTTCATCTTTATCTTCTACTTTATTAATTAAACTATCTATACTATCTTCATCTTTATTTTCAATCTTATTCAATGTATTATCTATATGATCTTCACCTTTATCTTCTACTTTATTAAGTAAATTATCTACATCATCTTCATCTTTATCTTCTATTTTATTTAATGAATTATCTATATGGTCTTCACCTTTATCTTCTACTTTATTAAGTAATCCATCTATATCATTTTCATCTTTATCTTCTACTTTATTAATTAAACTATCTATACTATCTTCATCTTTATTTTCAATCTTATTCAATGTATTATCTATATGATCTTCACCTTTATCTTCTACTTTATTAAGTAAATTATCTACATCATCTTCATCTTTATCTTCTATTTTATTTAATGAATTATCAATATGGTCTTCACCTTTATCTTCTACTTTATTAAGTAAACCATCTATATCATCTTCATCTTTATCTTCTACTTTATTTAATAAATCTATATCATTTTCATCTTTATCTTCTACTTTATTTAATAAATCTATATCATTTTCATCTTTATCTTCTACTTTATTTAATAAATCTATATCATTTTCATCTTTATCTTCTACTTTATTAATTAATCCATCTATTTCATCTTTATCTTCTATTCTATTGAATGAATTATCTATTTCATTATCATTTCTATCATCTATTTTATTTAATGTACTATCTATATGATCTTCACCTTGATCTTCAATCTTATTCAATGTATTATCTATATCATCTTCATCTTTATCTTCTATTTTATTTAATGAATTATCTATATCATTCTCACCTTTATCTTCTACTTTATCAAGTAAATCATCTATATCATTTTCATCTTTATCTTCTATTTTATTTAATGAATTATCTATTTCATTATCATCTTTTTCTCCTATTCTATTGAATGAATTATCTATTTCATCTTCATCTTTATCATCTATTTTATTCAATAGATCATTTGTTTCATTAATATCTTTATCCTCTACTTTTTTAAATAAATCATTTACTTCATCATCTTTATCTTCAATTTTATTCAAAAAATCTATATCATTTTCATCTTTATCTTCTACTTTATTTAATAAATCTATATCATTCTCATCTTTATCTTCTACTTTATTAATTAAACCATCTATATCATCTTCATCTTTATTTTCAATCTTATTCAATGTATTATCTATATCATCTTCATCTTTATCTTCTATTTTATTTAATGAATTATCTATATCATCTTCATCTTTATCTTCAATCTTATTATTTAAACCATCTATATCATCTTCATCTTTATCTTCTATTTTATTTAATGAATTATCTATATCATCTTCAATTTTATCTTCAATCTTATTATTTAAACCATCTATATCATTCTCATCTTTATCTTCTATTTTATTTAATGAATTATCTATATTACCTTCAACTCTATCTTCAATATTATTATTTATACCGTCTATATTATCTTCATCTTTATCTTCTATCTTATTATTTATACCATCTATATCATCTTCATCTTTATCTTCTATCTTATTTAATGAATTATCTATTTTATTATCATCTCTATCATCTATTCTAATCAATGAATTATCTATTTTGTCATTCTCTAAATTATTTAATTTATCTAATTTATTACTATTATCATCATCTTCATTATAATTATCTCTTTCTTCTAATTTATTATCATTATTTTTATCTAATTTATCTTCATATACATCTTTTTCTATATCTTTGTAATTAAAAATATTATTAGGTTCTTCATTATTCTCTATTTTCTTTATTTCTAATTCTTTATCTAAATTATTCAAATTATCATTATCTAAAAAATAAAAATCTTTATCTTTAATATCATATCCTTTATTTATATTTTCTTTATTATCTAATTTATTTCTTAATTCTTCTAAATTCATCTTTTTATTTAATTCATTATTATTAAAATTATTATTCATATCATCATCTTTAAATAATATCATATTATTTGGAATTCTATTATTTGATAAATTAATTAATTCATTATTATCTATATTTTTTAATAAATTATCTTCTTCTAATCTTATTTTATTTGGTATAATTGATATATTTTTTTCATTTAAATAATTATTTATATTTGAAGTATTTTTAATTAATCCTTTATCATTATTTAATTCTTCTATATTTGATATTCCAATTATATTATCAAAATCATAATTTAATCTATTAAAATCTTCTTTCATATATTCATTTGAAATACTTTTTAAATCTTTATTATTTAAATTATTATTCATATATTTTTTATTTTTATCTTCTTCTAACAATATATTATCTTTTCTATTTAATTCAAAATCTGAATTTAATAAAGATGAAAATGGATGTTTCTTCTTTTCAAAATTTATATCTTTATCTCTAAAACCTATCTTTAATAAATAATTTAAAGTATTCTTAAAATGTTTCATACAAATATTATCATCTTCTGGATATGTTTGTAATAAATATTCTTGAATCATTTTTTCTTCATTTAATGTTAATTTCCTTTTTTTAATCTCTTTAAATATTTCTTTCTCATCATTTAAAATATTCATATTTTTATTTATACTATTTATTATAGCTATCAAAAATTCAAATTGAAGTGTTAAATCAAATGATTTCCAAATCTTAAAAGAATGTTTTGGAAGTGAAAGAAGAATAGAAAATGGTAAATAATTTGTACCAGATTTATATAATATTCCAAGTTTACAAATATTATATCTAATATCTTGTATACTTTTAAATTTTGGAATATTTATATTCTTGTCATTTCTAATTATTGATATTAATGAATTTAAAAAAAATTTATGTCTATCTCCTTTTTCATATTTATTATTATTTATAACTAATAATAAATAATAATTTAATATTGGTAATTGTAATTTAATAGGTAATGACATCCAAACTTTTATATCTTCTATATTAAATGTTGATATTATTTCTAATGCTAATGGATGATATGCTTCAGGATATTTTTTTTCTAATTTTATTCTAAATTCTTCTTCTTTTTTTTTTAATTCAATTCTATCTTTTTTTTTTTTATATTCAATTTCTAATTTTCTAATTATTTTATCTTTTTCTTTTTCTTTTTTTTCTATTTCTAATTTATTATTTTCTATTAATGCTTGAATTGAATTTGAAAATAAATTATTATCTGATTCTAATAAATCTTCATCAAAATAAATATCATTTGAAAATATATCTGCAACATCTTTAAGTAATTTACGATATCCTTCTATATTTTCTTTTTTATTTTCTATCACATTTTTTGGTATTCTTTCTATTTTATTTAATTCACCTAAAGGAGTTTTATAAATATAATTTAAAGAATAACTTAAAGCTTTTAAACATATAGAATAAATTTGGGTGTCTGTTAAATTTGGTTTATAAATTGGTAATTTTTTTTTACATTCATCAAAAAATTCTTCTCTTGTCATATAATTAGATATTAAATGATTTGTTAATAAATTTATATTTTCATTTGATGTATTAACTAATTTTAATAAATTCAAAAATTTTAAAATTATTAATAAAAATATATATTTTTCCATTATAAGACACCACTAAAAAACTTTAAAAATATGTTTTCTGGGTTATTAATAATTTAATTATTAATTTATTTATAATATATTTTAGATTTATAAATATCATTTTTAATTTTTTTATTATTATTATTGTTATTATTATTATTACTGTGTGTTATAAAATTAAAGTTTTTTTCATTTTGTTATTGTTTTCATTTTCACACATATACACACATAAATATTGAAAATTAATATTAAAAATAACTATTAAAATAAAATTAAATATTAATTTATTATATTTTTATTTTAATTAAATTAAAAACATTAATTTAAATTATAAAAAGAAAAAAAAAAAAAAGTATTTATAAACCAATAAATTTATATAATGATGATTTAAATTCTAATAATTTAGATTCTTGTAAAAAATGTTCAAGAGGTATTTGATTATGAGATATTTGATATTCATCAAATATACAATCCCATAATATTAAACCAATTTCACTTGCCATTTGAAAAGCATATTTTCCTATATTTTTATCTTGAATATTTTCTAACATTTTAGAAATAATGTTTGAATCTACTTTTAATTGTGCAATTTCAAATAATATACCCATCATTAATCTAACTTGATGCCAAAGAAAAGCTGATCCTTTAATAGTAGCAACAGCATATTGATTTGATGAATTAAAATAAGAATTTGGAATAATTTGAATATCAAAATCATATATAGTTCTAATATATGTTTGATTTTTTCTATTTTTTAAATCCATTTTACAGAATCTTCTAAAATCATGTGTACCTATAAATTGTTTAGCAGATTTATTCATAATTTCTAAATTTTCAGAAGGTATAAATGGAAATTTAGAAATACTCGTTTTTTTAAGATTTAAAGGAAAAAAATATTTATATATTCTGTATGAACAATTAAAACGAGCACTGAAATCTGGTTTAACTTGACAATAACCAGTAATTCTTATGTCCAATGGAAGAACACCATTTAACATATCCATATAATTATAAGGTTCAAGATGATCAGATCTAATTCTTAGATTAACAGAAATATAATTTCCTCTTGAATGAACACCTCTATCTGTTCTTCCACAACGAACTAAATCACATGAATCTTTATCTTTAATTAATCTTAATTTTAATAATGATTTATATATTTCACCTTCTATTGTAGGTAAATCATCATCATTTTGATAAGCAATTCCCTAAAAAAGAAAAAAAAAAAAAAAAAAAAGAGGAAAAAAAACAAAAAAAAAAAGAGAAAAAAAAGAAAAAAATAATTAATATATCATATATAATAAATTTTATTTAAAATATTAAATAAATATTTATTAAATATAATTAATTTGTTTAACTTACATAATAATTAGTTCCAATATATGAAATTCTTAATAAAAATTTAGAAATTTCCACTTTAGACCAATCAATAGGAATTTGTTTTCTTTTTTTTTTAATATTTTCCATAATTTAAATAATAATAATAATAATTTCAAAATAATTTATTTTAGGTCATTTTTTAATATTTAGGCGGTATCAGTTACCTTATGATCATATTTAGTATTTTTAGATATATAAATTTAAAAAAAAAAAAGATTTTTTTTTTTTTTTTAAACAGAAAAATTATGTTTAGTTTGTATAAGAGAATTAATTTTATTATTATCTAATATATCATTATTTTTTTTATTTAAAAATATTGGTGTTAATCCAAATGCAATTAATATAATAAATAAATATAGAATAGAAGATGTAGTAAAGAATATTATTGATACAAAAAAAATAGTTGGTATAGCAAGAATAGTATGAAAAATTTTTTTATATTTTATTGAAATTTGATTAAAATATAAAGAATTTGCAAATATTTTTGAAGAAGGTTTTGATAAATTTTTAATTTTATAATGATCATTTGATATTAAAGAATTAGAAATGGAATAATTTTCATGAATATCTAATTTCCATAAAAATTTAAGAAATACAATAATAGTTATTAAAGTTATAAAACCATAAAGAGTTGATGCTCCTGCAGCAAAATATTCTTGATCAATAATTAGAGTTAAAAATGAACAAATTAATATTATACCCAAAGAAATAATAATTTCTTGTGAAAAAGTAACTTTATAATTTTCTATATTATTATATTTACACCATTGATTAATTATAAATTGAGATATTACACCTACATCAGAAGTTATACAACCAATAGATGAGAAACATGCAGATATTGTTATTAAACTTGAAAGAATATTACCACCAATTAAATAACTAGATAAAGTAAAAAAATTTCCAAGTGAAAAAGAAAGTTGATCTTTATTATAATAATTTAATATACAACATCCACACCATAAAGGTAAAATATACATAAAAGATATAAAAATAGCATTACATATTAATATAAATTTTAATTTATTATTATGAATTAATTCTTCATTTTCTATATGTGTACTATTAGAAAAAAGTCTTTCATAACCACAATTTAACCACATTACATATTGTAATCCAATAATCCAATTATTATTATTATTATTTTGATTTTGATAAGGTGTTTTTATCCAAGAATTTATTGGAATAAAGAAAAATGTAGCAATAATAAAAATTATAAGAGGTGAAACAACAATAAAAAACATCCATTTAATATAATTATCAAAATAATTTAATATTAAAAAAATAGCAATAATAGTCATAAAAATTAAGATTGAAATCATTAATTGAGCATTTGAAGATAAATAATTATATTTCATAGATTTAAAAAATGAATGTACATATGCAGATGCAACACCAACATAAGATGAAAGCATACCTATTTCCATAAATATATAAAGAATATCTATAAATGTAGCAGAAAAAGAACCAATTAATCCTTCACACCAATTTTTTAAACCAGCATTAGAAGGAAATGATTTATATAATAAATCATATATTAAAATTAGAGGAATAGCATAAAATAAACAGATAGAAATTTGGATAAAAGTAAAATTTTTGACACCAATAACAGGAAGTACAACTTCA
The DNA here is from genome assembly GCA_001593455.1 of Cryptosporidium baileyi. Taxonomy (NCBI): domain Eukaryota; phylum Apicomplexa; class Conoidasida; order Eucoccidiorida; family Cryptosporidiidae; genus Cryptosporidium; species Cryptosporidium baileyi. Next base: position 32,028 of record JIBL01000117.1, read on the forward strand.
GATCCATATGAACCACCACTAACAGTAAAAAAAGAAATAAACATTAATGAAATCCAAGAATATTTTTTATTTGAATGAGCAGAATATATTAAAGATTTTTTAGATTTTGATTCCATTTTTATTTTTGTATTTAAACATTTAAATATTTTGTTTTAAATTAAGTTTCACATATTAAATATTTTATTACATTTTATGATTTTTAAATAGATTTAACACACATTGTATACAAATTTACAATTATTTACAAGAGGCGCCAAGATATTTAATATTTATGAGACAATCATGAAATAGTAATATTTAGATATTCAATATATTTGAAATAAGAATAAAAATAATTTATTAATAAAACATATAATTAGAATTGAATATAAAAAAGAATTTAAATATTTTTTTCTTTTTTTAAATTAAAATAATGTAGATCTAAAAAAAAAAAAAAAACAATTATTTTAAAAGTGTATTTACTACAGTAGAAATAGATAAAGGTTTAAGATTATAATATTTTTGACCAGTTCCTACAAATAGAATAGGTTGTCCAGTTGAATAAACCATTGATAATGCAGCACCAACTTTTTCATCAACAGTATCAAATTTAGTCAAAATTATACCATCAATAGGTCTATCTCCAAATTCAATAAGATATTTATTAAATACTTGTAATTGATGAACAGCATCATTTCCAACAAGAGCTTCTCCAACAAATAAAATAAGATTTGGTTGATTAATTTGTACTAATTTGGCTAATGATTTCATTAATGGAATATTATCTTGCATTCTTCCAGCAGTATCAATAAGAACAACATCATATTCATTTTCTTTTGCATAATATATCGCATCTTTGGCGATCATTGCAGCATCTTTACCATATCCTTTTTCATATAAATATACATCAAGACAATTAGCATGAATTTTAAGTTGTTCAATAGCACCAGCTCTAAATGTATCACAAGCTACAATCATTACATTTAAATTACCTTTATTTTTAAGATAATAACATAATTTAGCTAAATTAGTAGATTTACCAACTCCATTTACTCCAAGAAATACTATTGAATAAATTTGACCATGTTTTTTTGCATTTAAAGCCTCTGATAAAATATCAATAGATTTTTTTGGTGAAAGTATTCTAGTAATTGAATCTTTAAGAGTATTAACAAGAATATTATCTAATTTAGAAATATAATCTTTTGTTTTAATTCCAACTAATGCTTTTGTTACTGATTCAATAATATCTTGAGCAATTTCAGAAGCAACATTTTTTTCAACAAGTTTAGTTTTTAATTTTTGTAAAGGTTTTTCAATCATTTCATTTGTTATGATAGTATTACTATTTATAATTCCAAATTGACTAGAAATTAAACCAGTCCAATATGATATTGTACTAATTTTTTCTTCAGTTTCATTTAAATTTTCATCACTATATTCTAAATCTTCTTCAAGATATATTTGTTTATAATTTTGTGATGAATTACTAGATTTTTTTGAATAATCAAGTTGTTCCATAGCTTTTTTAGTAACTTTTTGACTACTCCATTGACGAATAGATTTTTTATTTTTATTTTTAAATGATGAATCTTCAGATTGAGATTTTTTGTTATCATCTATTTCATCTAGATCTTTAAAATTCTTTTCAGAATTTTTAGTCATAAATTTGTTATCACAATAATCTATTATTTCAAGAAATTGTGATTCAAAATTATTAAAATAATTTGTATCTTCAACAATATAAATATCTTTTGGAATTAAATGAATTACTTTTTTTTTAACAAGTGATAATAAAGTATTTGGATAAGAAGTTGATGAAATTGAACTATAAACTTTTTGATAAATCATAGTTATAATTAATTCTTTATCATTTATAGTAGTCCAATTAACTCTATATAATCCATGATCATAATAATCTTGAGTTAATCTTTCATCTAAAAATATATTTTCAATTAAACCATTTAAAACACTTGCAAAATTTTCATTTTTTGCATCATCATGACAATAAGACCATAGAATTAATCCATGTTTATTAAAAATAAAAAATGAATCTATCATACTGAGATAATTTCATTAAATATTAATATAAAATCTATTTGATAATTGTTTTAATAATTATATAATTATATCTAAATTTTTAATTAAAACGTTATTACTTTAGATTCTTTTTCTTTCATTATTATTTTTATTATTTTTTGGCGCGAATTACATCCCCACCTTATATTAAATCTTTTCTTTCATTTATATGAATAATTTAAAAATAAAATGATTAAATTATTAAATTATTTATTTTAAATATTTGCAGAAATAATTAATTTATTGTTCATTATGGATATAACTGAAAATACCAATATTTTTGTAAATAGATATCATCTCAAATGTAAATACACAAAGTTATCATATTGCACCTGTATTAATGGTGCTCGTGATTTTTATTATTCAACAAATAATGAATTAAATTCAATGTTTGATCAAATTTTACCATCTACTAATATATCTACTCTTATAAAGCTTCTTTCAGATTCTTCTAATGCAAATGATCATAATGTACAGATATATAAAAATATTGAAAAAATGGTTTTTTATGAACGAGAAAAATATAATGAAGAATATAAGAAAAAAGTTAAAAAAATAAAAAGTGATATGATGAAACAAAATGTTTCAGAATTATCTGATAATTTACAAAGTAATTCTAAGAATTATAAATTAATTTCGATTGCATCTCCAGATATAAAATGTTGTGTAGATAATTGTACAAAAAAAGATGATCATGAAAATTTATTTGAATGTAATATTTGTCGTAAAGGATATCATTCAACTTGTTGTTATCCACCCATTACAACGAGTATTAAACATAGTTTTCCATGGATTTGTACTGAGTGTAGTTATTGTACAATTTGTAAAGGAAATGAAGAACAAAATCTTCAAGTTATTTGTGATATATGTAATCGATATTTTCATATAAATTGTTTAAATCCAAAATTAACAAAAGTTCCAAAAACTTTCTGGAGTTGTAATGATTGTTCAATATGTTCAAGATGTTCTCAAAATATTAAGTTTCCTATTAAAAATAATAATATTGATATTGAAAATATTCAAGATGAATTTGAATATATAGATATGAAATATGGTACTAGAATTTGTTTAGATTGTAAAGATAAAAATGAAATTTTAGTTTGCAATGTATGTAACAAAGAATTGGATAAACAAGGAAACCGTATTTGTTCACATTGTAGATTAGCAGTTCATAATGATTGTTGTAGAGAACAAATTTGTGATCTTTGTAACCAATAAATATTTAATATAAATTAGATTTAAAAGAAAAAAATATATATAATATATTATATAAATAAATAAATTTTCAAAATAATTATTGATTTTCTATTTCTCTACGTCTATTCCATGATTCAATCATCATTCTTCTTTCTTCAGATGATTGTCTTTGAAACTTTTTAGATTTATGTGTTTCAAATGATCTTCTATCATCTGATTTGCTATAATCAGTGTAATTTCTACTATTTGTTCTAAAATTATTTGAAAGATATTCTGGATAATTAGAATACATTTGATCAAAAATTTTATCTTTAACACATCTTGGAACATGTTTAATATGCATAAAATTACAATAACCTCCACGATTACAACAACCTTCAGTATATTGTCTACAACGTGCTTCTTTAAAATCACTTACTGGTGAAAGTTCTATATCTATTGGTTTACCAGAATATGTTTTTCCTTTAAGATGAACTAATGCATTTTTTGCATATTCTTCACTAGAATAACGTACATAAACATTACCAATCATATGATCACCAATATTATCACAAATTAATAATTCTAATATTTCACCAAATTTAGCTAATTCATTAAAAATTCTTTCATAAAATGCTTCAACATTATCAGATTCTTCGTCTGCAAGTTTATCACTAACTTCTTGCCCTTCTGCTATAGCCAATGCAACAGGACTATTTTCATATATATGTCTAATGATTATTGTAGGACTACTAGAAGGTTTATAATGATTTCTACTACATTGATCACCATGACGACAAGCTCCTATTTTCCAATAAAATGGACAATTTACACGATCTTCTTCGGTACCTAAAATACGAGCTAAATGTTCTGCCATAAATTAATTACTATTAGAATAAATATTTAAATTTTAATTTTAAGGCGCAATTAAATATTTAAAACATATTTCATTAAGATTTAAATGTTTGTTAAATATCAGATAATAAAAATAAAAATTTCTAGAAAGAAAAAAAAATAATTTTAATTATTAATTAATATAATTCAAATTTAAAATTTAAATAAATCATAATATATTAATCTATAAAAAATAACATTTATTTTTACAATTGCAAACAGGTACCAATTTCATTAAATTTACTACTCGACGAGATCCAATGTATACCGCTTAATTATTATAATACGTATAAAACTTCAAGTGGTAATTGTCCACATTAATGTTTATATAGATAGACATTATACATATTACTTACTTTTAATTCCACATGAAAGTGTGGAATGATACTAAAAATTTCCCTTCATAACGTTGACAAAAAAATAGCTACAGTTTTAGTTGAGCGCAGTCTACTTTGAACTCCATTCAACAAACATTAATTTTAATATTTATAATTGAAGAAATATGTCTGGCCGTGGTAAAGGAGGTAAAGGTTTAGGAAAGGGAGGTGCTAAACGTCATCGCAAAGTTCTTCGTGATAACATCCAAGGAATTACAAAACCAGCTATCCGTCGTCTCGCACGTAGAGGTGGTGTAAAACGTATTTCTGCCTTAATTTATGAAGAAGTTCGTGGTGTATTGAAAGCCTTCTTAGAAACTGTTATAAAGGATGCTGTAACCTATACCGAATATGCCAGACGCAAGACCGTCACGGCAATGGATGTAGTTCATGCATTGAAAAGACAGGGCAAAACTTTATATGGTTTTGGTGGCTAAATTGTTTCTGTATAACAGTTAGATTTATACCATCGCAAAATTGAATGGAGAGGCTATAGCGTTCAATCTCTGACCGTTAGAAAAGCTGGATTGAGGGTTGCTTTTTGACAGGGTAATCAACAGGCCATGTTTTATCTTTTTAGACAGGCGTTACTAGACGCCACATAAGTGTTATATTTATTTAGTAGGAAACAAGGGTTTGATACTAGTTATTGCTAGTCTAATTTTTTCTTTTTTTTTTTTAAATTAAATTCGAAATTAAGCTTAATTTATCTAATACTAAAATGAATTTCCTCTATCTACAAGTAGTGGACCCTTTGAATATCCCGGTGGTGGATAAAAGGTCGGTGCATACCACGCAACCTTGGCCTTATATCCATAATATATAGTTAGTGTTGATATAAGGAATATTGCAATAGTAATTGATGCAAAAAATCTAGGTATCTTCTTCTTAAAAATAAATAGTCTTCCATTCAATAAAAATGGACTAATAAAGAGCAATAATGAAGAAATCGTCATTAAAATAGACATTAAAACACCTTCTCGAAGATTTTGAACTCTGGGATTCTTGGCAAAAAAGTCTTTCGATTGATATTTACCATGTTGAATACTATAAACTAGCCCTGACATAGAAACTGAACAGATTATTACTGCTAAAATCATAATTATAAATGGTTTATTTCTTGCTAAAATAATAATATTATAAATAATCATTATTATTATTAATAAGAAAAATAAAAATAATGATATTCTTTTAATCTTTTCTTCAAAACTTAATATAATTTTAAAATCATTTCCTGTTCTTGTATTTACAAAATTTATCATTGCTACTGAAGATGTATCTTTTTGTTCCGGAATTCTCCATTGATTTTCTCTTTTAAATGTTAATTTATTTGTAATAAATTGTTTTGATGATTCTATATAAATTATTGCTGGAAGATATCTAAGTCTATGTAAACCTACTATATTCTCAACCTTATCTACATAAATAAATCCAAAAAATATATTGGGTTTGTCACCCATTTGATTATAATAATTAGTTGCCATTACTTCAAAATTTTCAGTTGAAGGTTTACAAGAAGGACAAGATTGTTGTGTACCTGTAAATAAAATAAATAAATCGTAATCCCTTCCATCAGTTAATACATAATGTTGATATCCAGTAAAATTAAAATTTATTATTCCATTTGGAACTCTTTTTTTCATTTCTAAAAGATCTTGGTATCTATTTCCATAAACCAGAAATAGATTAATTAAAAAAAGTACACAAATTATAGGTACAAATTGAACAATTGATTTCATGATTGCTTATTTCAATTAATTTACTTATTAATTATTGAATTTAACATCTATTACTTGTTAATCTTATGATTACATTTTCACTTGATTTTAAGAGACATTAGAGTATTATGAGGCGGTTATTATTTCCATGCATTCTATTTAAAATAAAAATCAAACTATATTCATCAATAAACATTATTAACAAGAAATTTTACTTGTATTGATCATTTTTTTTTTTTTAAAATATTTATATATTATTTAATTTTTTAATTTTTTATTATTATTATTATTTTTTAATTTTATAATTATATATATTTTAATTACTATATAAATTAGATTCTTAGAACAATTTAAATTCAAATTTTGTATTTTATAATAATTTTATAATTATCAAATAAAAGGTATCGTAAATGTATAAAAGATCTATTAATTTAATTTATTATAAAAAACATAATATATTTAATTTATAATTTATTATAATATCAACATTTTTCATTTAAATAAAGTATAATTCATTTTATAAATACGTGAATTTTTAAATTTTAAAAACATATTTTTTTAGTTATTTAATTTTAAATATATGAATTGTGTAACTTTTTTAGACGTAACGCAAAAGTGTGAAAGCCTTTAAGAAACTTTCAATTATGACAAGTTAATATTAATATTACAAAACTCGTTAAAGTTAAATTATTTCAATGCTAAAGTTCTGATTGTATGAGTATAAAAGGTTCTAGAGAAGATATTCCAATATGGTGGCGTTCAGATTCATCTTTAAAAACTAATTTTAAGAGTAATGAAAACAATAATATAAATTTTTTTTCATCACCATCAGACAAAAAAGAAAATAATTTAAATCGTGTTAGAACTTTAAAAAGATGGTTTCCAGATACAGATATAAGTACTTCTAAATCATCTGAACAATTAAATCTGGATAATTTAAACATAGAGTCATCTGTTTCTAATGATTTAAATAATAATAAATGTTCCAAATATGATGGTTCTTCAAATTCTAAATATTCTAATCATGATTGTAATATGTTATTATCAAATTCCAATATTCATAATATTAAAAATAAAAATAAAAATTCATATCATAAAATTCCTGCTTATCAATTTACATTTTCTTCATCTTATTTATCATCAGATTCCACATATTCATATTTATCACATCCATCACTTTTATCATCATCATCTTCTTCTTCATTAACATCATCATCATCATCATCATCGTCATCATCATCATCATTATCATCATCATCATCATCGTCATCATCATCATCATCGTCATCATCATCATCATTATCATCATCATCATCATTATCATCATCATCATCATTATCATCATCATCATCATTATCATCATCATCATCTTCTTCTTCTTCTTCTTCTTCTTCCTCTTCTTCTTCTTCTTCTTCCTCTTTATCATCATCATCATCATCAGGTTCAAATCCGTCATATTCATCCTCATCCTATTCATCCTCATCATCTTCATCACCATTATCATCTTCATCTTCATCTTCTTCATTATCATCATCGTTATCATCATCATCTTCATCTTCATCATCAATCAAAAAATATAATATGAAAAGTTCTTCTCAATTACTTAAAAACTCAGATATTTCAGGAATTAATGATATAAATAAGAAACAAATTATTAATCATAATTCATCAAATTTATCCTTTTCAAAATCAATGAATTCTACAAAAAAAGTAATATTAAATATTGAAAAACTTCCAATTATTAAAGATATCCCATCCGATCCATATAAATATGAAATTAATGATATTGAAAATAATGATCAGATTAAATTATCAAAATATAATAATAAAAATATAATCGAAGAATTTGAAAAGCTAGAAGATTGGAATAATTTATTAGAAATAATGTCTATTGGAAATAATCATTCTTCTAATGAGGAAGCAATATTTTCATTTGATATATATTATATTAGTTTATCTATTGAAGAATTAAGTGATATTAAATACGATTTTTTAAATTTAGTTCCTAAAATTACAATTAACGTAAAAAATACTTCAAGTTTAAATCAATTAGTACAACAATATTCAAATATTAAATTTAAAAAATATAATGATAAAATAATTTGGAATGGTAATAAAATTTGTATAAATGAAAATAAAACAAATGAAAATATACATATATCTATTCCTATTATACAAATAAATAATTGTTTAAATTATGTTTATATTTTTTTAGAAGGAATAATTTCGAATGATTCAGTTGAAGAATTTAATATAAATTCAAATTCAATTATTTTTGGTGTTGCTTTTTGTCCATTACCATTTGAAAATAACAAATGGGATCTTACAATTCCTATATATTCAATAGATAATTTAAATAATAAATTTGAATTAAATAATTTATTAAAAATAGATTATCTTCCAATAAATTATAATAAAATTGGATCATTAAAATTTATTATATCTCGAAATGAGATACTAAATAAAAATGTAAAGAATCAACATTTACAATTTGAAAAAACAGATTTAATAAAGAATGAGATAAAAGAAGAAATAATAACATTTTTAACAAATTATAAAGAAAAAGAAATATTAAATAATAGTATTAATGCTAATTCAATTAAAAAAACAGTTGTTTTTGGTGAAGTTTATCACAATATTTCACCAATTAATATGAATATTTTTAATCCAGTTTCTAAAGAAAAAGAACTGGAACTTAAAGAAAAAGAAATACAATTAAAAGAAAAAGAACTTGAATTACATATGAGAAGATTAACTGTACAAAATTTGAATAGAATAAATTTAGAAAAACAAGATGATATGAAATTAGATTATTCAATACATAATCATTCATATAATGAAAAAAAATTAAACTATTTTAGAATTAAACAAAAATCTAAAAATTTATATAAAAAACATATATTAAATAAAAAAAAAGTGAAAATATTACCGATAAATTTTAGAAAAAATGATACATTTAAATCTACAAATATTGATATTGATAATAATAATAATATTAATAATAATAATGATTACGTAAATAATTGTAAAAATCATAAAAAAAATCAACAGAGAAAAGTTAATAATAAAAAAACTACTAAAAAATCAGAAAATTCTGAAAAAAATACTGGTTCATTAAAACAAGTTCATATTCCATTATTAATTAATCAAAATATACCTATATCATCAGAATTATTAACAGCAAATATTCCATTCAATTATTTATTATCTTATAACCCGAGATTTATAAATAAAGATAATGGAAATATTGATAATTTAAAAAAAAATGATAATAAAATATGTAATAACAATAACAATGTTATAAATAATAATGATAATAATAATTTATATGTGGATGATAATTATATGCATGTAAATAACGGTATTAATGATAATATTTATAATACAAATACTAATATTAATGTTGAAAATTCAAATTTAAATAATTCGAATAATAAGATTAATGATTTTAAAAATATTTTTAAAAATCAGAAAATATTAATTAATGATAATTATTTGAACAGTTATAACAATATTAATTATCAAGATCAAAAAGATTTGAAATTATTTAATAATTTAAATAAAAATATTATTAATGATAATTATGATTTAAATAAAATAAATAAATCTAATTTTAATATTATTAGTAATAATAAAGAAAAAGATTATATAAATAATTATTTAAATTCCCAATCAGATGTTATATTAATTAACGGAGATATCATTAGAAACAAATCTGGTTTTTGTTCAAATAAATTATGTAAGTATAATCAAATAATAGAATATTCAAAATGTGAATATACAAATAAAGAAATTGATTATTGGAGTATTTGTCAATATTGTCAAATTGATATTTTCCCAACTTTATATATTCTTAATAATCAACCTCCAAAATATATTGAATTTTTTTTTGATTCATCAATACCTATATATTTTCCTTCTAAACAATTAATATGGCCTACATCATTACATTTATTACTTGCGCAATTTACATCTAATTATTATGAAATTAAAGAATGTAAAACACATAAAGATATAATAAAGATTTTAAATAATAAAAAACATTTATTAAATAATGATTTATTTCCTAAATTAGCAAAAATTATATTAATTATCAAAATATTTCAACATCCTTCTTTAATAAAATTACTTTTATCATTTTCAGAAAAAGAATTTTTTTTACTTAAAAATTACTGGAACAATTATGATATAATTTTAAATCAATTTAATTATGATTCAATTTGCAATATAGGTGAATTACTTATTCAAACTTTAAAAGAACTCAAGTTATATATAAGAAAATATTGTAATTAGTTAAATGCAGTTATGCAAGTATTTGAAATAAATTGTGATTATTTGTATTTGTTTATTTAAATGTATTAAAATTAAGTTTAAACGTATACTTGTTATATCTATAGTAAAAAATGACGGTAATTAAGCATTTACCGCCATAAGGCGGTAAATGCTTAAAATAAATTACTTTTGGTAGATTTACTTTAAATTATTTTAAAAATTTTTTTTAGTTGGTAAATCAAGTTTCTTTTTTTTTTTTCATTTTTTCTTTTTATTTATTTATCTAAATATATATATATATATATATATTTATTTATATATATATATATGTAATATATGTACATTTATATATAGTATATATATGTATATATATATATATATAGCTAAAAGAGAAATTTTAACAAATAAGAAGAGCATTAAATTCGTATAAATTGCTTTTTCTTAATTTGTTTCTTTTTTCTCTTTAAATTAAGTTTGGTATTTCAAGTCAAAAGAAGAATTAATAACAACGTAGATATTTAGTTATATTAAACATATAAAAATATATTGCACAAGTATTTTTTTTTTTTTTAACTCTCCTACATTGGATAATATTTAATATTTTTTATTGGAAGAAAATATTATTGAATTTCCAAGCTTCGATATCGATACTATTTATTTTATTAGGAAATTGAAACCGAATGATAATATTATTTGAAATATTTTGATAAGTTATAATTAACATGCTTGGAGGAAATGTTTCATCAAATCTACAATCCATAAATGATAATCCTCAACTTCCGAGTTTAAGAAATATCCGTCAAAGTAGAATATTACATCCTGACAATATATTAATATGTAATAGTATAAATAATAATATAATAAATAATATGAACAATCATATTAATTCGATACCAATATTAGGAACTAGAATGAAAAATGAAGATACATATTCATCTTCTGTTCTTGATAAAACGATGGATAAATATTGGAGATCATCAACAGATATGTGGAATGACTTAGAATGTGGAATTGTATATCCAGACTATTATTCTTCTGATTTTTCAAAAAATTCTTTTAAAATAACAACAGCAAGTTCTAATCAATATACTCATCCTTTCGGTTTATTCTCTGTTTCAATACATCCTGTATTAACGAGAAAAAATGCATTGGCGATATTTTATAGTTTTATTCCATATATTATAGGTATAGTACTTTTTGCTTGGTTATTAATTGGAGATAGTTTCACACCAGCATATGCTTTAATTATGATGATTACATCATCAGCATCTAGTGAATTCTTCTTAAAAAATATTTTTAAAAGTCCTAGACCACCAAATTCTGCTTGTGCATCATATGGAATGCCATCAAGTCATTGTGTAACTTCTTATTCTATATTAATTTGGTTATTATTAGAAAACATTAATGCTCTTGGCTTGGCATCTGGATTTTTATTTAAACTCTTTATTATAGTTATTACTGCTCCTGTACCATGGGCTCGTTGGTATGTTGAAGACCATACAATTCCTCAATGTATTTGGGGATGTATAGTAGGTATTATTGTTGGAATTATCGCATTTTTCATGCGCATACGTTTCTTCTATACAAATCTAATATTTTAGATTTTACTCTTATAATTTCAAGAATTCCTTCGTTCCAAATTCTGCATTTCTCATTGATTATATAACTTAGTATTTCTATACAAGACGTCACGCACATTGGGGGCTGATAGTATAGTGGTACTACGTTTCGTTCGCATCGAAAAGATCACGGGTTCGATTCCCGTTCAGTCCAGGTTTTCATTATTTTAATGATTGATAAATAATTAGTTTATAAATAAATATTAATCTTATAAATTTATTTTCCTAAACTTATAAATACTTTATGATTCATATTTAATTTTAATTTTAATTTTAATGATTTTATATATTTTAACCGGTAATTTATTTTGATTTTTCTTATTTTCTTTTTTTTTTTTTTTAAGATTAAGAGGGACAAGCAATACTTTCAATGTTTTTTCATTTTTACATGTATTCCACATGTTATCAATTAATCAAAAAAAAAAAAAAAATAATAATAAAAAGAACAGATAAATCAACAAAACAATTTTTATATATTTAATTATAAATTATAAATTTCATATTAAAATAATATGAATTTAAAAAGAAAATATTAAATTTAACTAATACAAAAAAATTTTAAATAAATTATAATGAATAGTAATTATGATTTTTTTAACGAAGATAATAATTTAAAAGAAATACTCGAACAATTTGAATCTTCCGAATTCGAAAATAATACAATAAAAAATTATAATTTCAATAATAATCAATCCAATGAATGTTTTAAAGATAAAAATTTAAATAATCAAGAAAAATCTAATCAATTTGAATTATTACATGATGAATATATTGAAGAATTACTTAAAAAGGATAATTTGATTTCTATTTCTACATGTAATAGTTTAGATAAAAATGAAAATCAACAATTAAATATAAATACTAATAATAACATACTTAGTGAGAAAAATAATTTTGAATTTACTCAAGATTTAATAAATAATTGTAATAATAAAAAATTATTAAATGGTGAATTTATTTACAAAAAACATTCTTCAAATACAAAATATAATAAAAAATCTTCACTAAATATTAATCATTGCAATAAAAATACTGAAATAAATAATTATTTAAATTATGAATCAAATAAATCATTAATATTAACAAATGAAATATGTATAGATAATGAAAATAAAAAAAAATTAAAACAATCTTTTTTTAATAATTTTAATTCTAATGATGAAAATAAATCATTTTTAGTAGAAAATGTTAACATTAATGAAAAAAACTTCAAAAGACCTAGAGATATGATGGAAGATTATAATTTAGAATCAGTAAGTGATAGCTTATGTTTATTTTCAACTGGTAATGGTAAAAAAATTAATATTAATCAAGATAATTTAAATAAGGCTAAACAAATGATTGGTGATAATTGTAATTTAGAATTAGAAAATGATAATTTATCTCTATTTTCAACTGGTAATGGTAAAAAGATTAATATTAATCAAGACAATTTAAATAAGGCTAAACAAATGATTGATGATGATTGTAATTTAAGATTAGAAAGTGATAATTTATGTTTATTTTCAATTGGTAATGGTATGAAAGTCAATATTAATCAAGATAACTTAAATAAGACTAAACAAATGACTAATGATAATTGTAGTTTAAGATTAGAAAATGATAATTTATGTTTATTTTCAACTGGTAATGGTAAAAAAATTAATATTAATCAAGATAATTTAAATAAAGCTAAACAAATAATTGATGATAATTACAATTTAGAATTAGAAAATAATAATTTATCTCTATTTTCAACTGGTAATGGTAAAAAAATTAATATTAATCAAGATAATTTAAATAAGGCTAAACAAATGATTGATGATAATTGTAATTTAGAATTAGAAAATGATAATTTATGTTTATTTTCAACTGGTAATGGTAAAAAAGTTAATATTAATCAAAATAATTTAAATAAGGCTAAGCAAATAATTGATGATAATTATAATTTAGAATTAGAAAATAATAATTTATCTCTATTTTCAACTGTTAATAATAAAAAGTTCAATATTAATCAAGATAATTTAAATAAAATTAAACAAACAATTGATAATAATTATAGTTTAAATAATACAATAATAAATAAAAATTTTAAAAATAATAAAAATAATTTAAATATTAAAGATCATAATAAATATACATTAAATCAAATAAAATTATCTAAAGAAGATATAATTATTCCAAATTTTTTTAATAATTATATTAATTTAAAATATTCAGAAATATATAAAAAATATAATATATTTTCACCAACAAATATTTTACTTAATCCAACAATAGAATGTTTAAAAAAATATATATATATATTAAAAAAAAACTCGAAAGATAATTTAAAAGAATACATAATTATAAATTATACAAGTATTTATAATGAAATAGAATTATTTTTTATTAAATTTCCAATATTTCCAAAGTCATTATTTCATTTAAAATCAAAATGGTTTGAAATACAATATTTATTAATATTATATGATGAATGTCTTAAATGGACTAAAATAATAAATAATAAAATAAAAAAATTAATTAATAATGAAAAAAATAAATATTCAAATAATTTAAAAAATTATTTAAATAAAATCATATATGAAATGGAATATCCTTCAATTCAAAAAATACTTCATAGATTGTGTAAAAGAGCAATATATGAATTTTTTGATGCAAAAAGATCTTCAATAGTAAAAATTTGTGAAGGTGATTTTACAGTTTCTGCACCATTAAATGTTAAAATACTTAATTATATTGATAATGAATTTATTGATGAAAAAGGAATTAAACAATTAAAAAGAATATTTTTATGTACAGATGGATGGTATATTATTAAAATACATGTTATATTATCAAATATAAAAATAAATGATAAAATTATAACTAAAAATATATTTATTTGTGGTGGTAATTGGTTAAATTCTAATATAGAATTTGGACATCCATTAGAAATACAATCTTCTAATTTAGATTTTCCTAATTTATTTTATGGTATAAATTTAATTAGACCTTTAAAAAATAATAATAAAATAAAACTTGGATTTTACTTAAAACCTATATATTTTAAAATTTGTAATTTAATAAATAGTTATGAAAATTATATAAATATTAAAAATTATAAAAATAATTCAATTACTCTTGATACTGGTGGTGGTCTTGTATTTTTAATCAAAGTTATTGTAATTCATATATTTCCAATTTGTTATAAAGAATATATTGAAAATAATGAAGATAATGAATATAAAAATATATATATTACTAGAGATCAAAATGAAATGGAAATATTTATAAATAATAATGAAATATATGAAATTAATAAAGAAAATTCTAATACAAATTTAATAGATTTAAAAGATGATGATATATCAAAAGAAATTTATAATAGAAAATTTATTTTAGATTCAAAAATGTTAGTATTAGATTATTGGAAATTTATGAATATTAAAAAAGAAAATAAAAAACAAATATATATTTCTGATTTAATTAATAATTGCTCTATACTTACTTTACCAAATGGAATAAATATAGATGATATTACAAATATTAAACCAGGAACTATTATTAAATTATCTTGGATGAAAATTACTAAATTTAAATTTCAAGAAAATTTAAATATTTCATTTTCAAAATTATTATCTACTCCAAAAACTTCAATAGATATAAAAAGAAGAATAAAAGATGATATAATTTTTGATAAAGTAATTGATATGATTAACAAACCAGTATTATTATTAGATAATAATCCAGAAAATATTATTCAATTAAAAGGAGGATGGCCTATAAATATATTAGGTATTATATTGCAAATATATCCAATAGAAGAAAGAAAAAGAAATTTTCAACATTGTTTTGAATTTAAAGTATTAATTTTATCACCAATTGGATCAAAAATATTTCTTAGAATTCATACATTAGGATTTAATAAATCTGAATTAAGAATGTGTGAAAAAATTTATTTTAAATTAAAGAAATCTTTTGATAAATTAAAAAATATAATAGATTATAGACAATTTATTATTTTAGTGGAAAATGCTGAATTTAATCTATATGAAAGATCAACGGATTTATATTATTTTAACATTAAAATTCCATATTCTATTTTCAAAATACCTTATTATTCTGGTATTGAATATTTTTCATGTAAAAGAACTCAAGATATGTTATATAAAAAGATAAAAAACCTTAGTTATTACACAAATTGCGATTTACCTTTATTTTTTAAAAATAACAATGATGAAATAAAAAATTTTCCAATTTGTGGTAATTGCGAAAATTATTTAAATAATTGCATTTGTATTATAAATCATTTAGAAAATTTATAATTTTATTTAATAATTTATTTAATATATAAGTGAAAAATTTTTTAAATTTCAAAAAAAAATAACAAAATAAAAACAAAAAAAAAAAGAAAAGAAAAGAAAATAATAAAATAAAAAAAAAAGTAAGAAAAGAAATATAAAAAGAAATTGAAAAAAAAAGAAAAAGGAAAGAAGAAATAAGAAATAAAAAAATGCATGTCATTAAATATCCCCACATTGAATACGTACTGTCTATTACATCGTTACCTTTTTAATTTAATAAATAGCATGTATATTATATCATTAAAATTATTAAAAATTTTTTTTTTTTTTTTTTTTTTAAATAATTTCTTTCCAATTTTTTTTCTGTTTAATTTTTGTTTATATGGAGGAATAAGTTTTTGTTTAATTCATTATTAAAGTATAGGAAATAAAAATTAAATTAAAAAAAAAAAAAAAATCAATGGAAGATATTATTTTAAATTATCAAAATGGTAATTTAAATAAAGATGAATTATTTTTTAAATTGAATGAATTTTTTATTGTAAAAAATTCCTCCAATTTATTAATAAATATTATTGCATCTATTTTAAAAGATTATAATTTAAGAGAACAGAATATTTATGATATATTTAATTTATTAATGGAATTCATATTTAAGTTTAAGATAAATAAAAAAGAACATGTAAATAATTTAAATTTAAAAAAAACTATTATTGAAAAATTATTACTTGAAGGATTAACTATTAAAGAATTAAATATTCGTATTAATTGTTTAATTGGTGTAAATATATTGCTTAAAATAATAAATATACAAGAATATTATATAGAATTGGAATTAGATAAAGATTATTTAGCTAAATGTTTATTTAAAATTTCATTAAAAGATAAATCATTTATTTCTAAAAAAATTGCTATTTCTAATTTGGGATTATTTAAAGAAGGTAAATCATATTTATTTGAAATAATGATTAATTCAAATAATTATATTGATAGAATGAGAGCTTTAAATAATATTTGTATAAATGAAATGAATGAATATGATATTATGAATTATTTTTCAAGAATGTTAGATGAAAATAATAAGATTAGAAAATTATTTTATAAAACATTGTCTAAAAATATTGAATTATTTATAAAATTAACATCAAATTATATTTCATGGTCACATTTTATGATAATTTGTCAATTCGGATTAAATGATAGAAATATTAATGTTAAAAATTCTTGTATTAATTTTATTATTGATTTTATTTCAAAAAAATATGGTGAAAATTCTTTTAATGGAAAAATATTTATTTTATTAATAGATGATATATTAAATTCTTTATCTAATAAAGAATTTATAGATATAACAGCAGCTAATATTGAAGTTATAATAGAATTATTGATACCAAATTTAATTAATTATTTAAATTATAATATAAATATATTTTTTAAAGAAATTATGAATTTAACAAATGAAGAAATATTAAAAGATAATAATATATTTTTAACATTAAAATCAAGTCAAATTTTAGTAATAAGAATTATTTTTGAAAATTATAAGGATTTAAATACTATACAAGAATATGATTGTTTTAATATAGAAAATATGATTTTTTCATTATCAATTAATTCAAATAATTCATTTTTAATACGTCAAATATTATTAATAATAAATTATTTGGATAAAAGTGATCCAGAAATTAAAAAAATGATAAAATCACTTACAATTAATTGTTTAAAATATACACCATTTGATGATTCATTAGAATTATTAGAAACAGAATTTATACCATTAGAATCTTTAATTAAATCTTCAAATGGAGGTGAATGGATTGCTTATTTTTTACATAGATCAGTAATATATATATCAATAAAAATATTAAAAGAAGAATGTTTAGATTTACATGAATTTTTACTAATTATTAAAAAAATAATTAATGAAATTATTAATCCAATTGATGAAGAAGAAAAAAAAATTGATATTGAGTTGGAAATATATAAAATAAATGATTTAATAAAATATTTAGATTCAAAAAATAATATAAATAAACATCAATCTAATAATTATGAATCTTTATATGAAATTATAGAAGTAAAATTTATGAGAATTTTATTTATATTGGAATCATTTTTATCAATTATTGATACTTTAAAAAATGAAGATATAATTTATTTTACAGATGAAATATTAAAACCATGTACTTATTTTTTTGTTAATTATTCAAAAAATGAAGAAATTCCACAAATATTATTAGTTAGATGTACTACTTTAATTACTATAATAAAAGAAAGATCATTATTAACAAATAATATTATAGATAAAGAAAATGATAATTTATTATTTTTTATTCAAGGATTAGATAATAAATTAAAATATTTAAAATCTAAAATTAATAAATCAATAATAGATGAATCAATTATAATATATAATATTATTCAATGTGAAGTTTATATATGTTCAATAATTGATATATTAATGATAAGACAAATGAAAGATAAACATTTTGAAAATGATTTAAATTTAATTTATGCATTAAATATTATTTGGAAAATGTCAAATGGTTTAAATTTTTCAACATATAGACTTACATCTATTTCATTAAGAGGAATATCAAGAATATTATTATGTTTAAAAATAAATAATTATAATATAGATATTTCAATTAATATATTAATTTGTTTATTATATTTAACATATTTTACTAATACATATAATGAATTTAATATTTTAATTGAACCACAGAAAATTAATAATATAAATAATATACAAGATTTTAAAAAAATAAAATGTATTTCTGATATTTTTTCAATTAATGAATTATTAAATTTTAAAAATAATATATATATTTCATCTGGTGATAAACAAATGTTAATTTATTTATTTTCAACATATATAACATTAAGTATACAACATCTAAAATGTTTTACAATTTCTGTTTATACTATTATTGAAATAATGTGTAAAAATACTGGTATTATAAAATGGAATTCATATTCAAAAAATATTAATAAATTAATTTTATTTAGTATATTACAATTAAAACAAGCAAATGATTATTTTAAAAATATTGAAATTAATTCTATTAAATCTTATTCAAATTTATATGGAATTTTATCATTATATTTAATATCTATTAAATTTCCTAAATATATTAAAAAAATTCATTTAAAAAAAAGAATGACACAATTATTAGAATATTTATTTTTAGATATTAAAAATTTAAATAAAGAAACAAGTATTGAGTGGATTATAACAAATAATTTAATAAATGATAAGATATTTATTCAATATGTAGATAATAATATATTAAATAACAATATTGAATATTTTAAAAATATTGATTTAAAAAATATAATAAATAATTCTATTAATGATAATGAAATAAAAGAATTGTATTTAAATTTATTAAAAATAAAAAAAGGAAATAATCTAGATAATAATAATAATGAAAATATAGAAATTAATAATGAAAATATTAATAATAATAACGGTATTAAATAATAATAATAAAAAATTTAAAAAAAAAAAAAAAAAAAGAAAAAAATTTTATTTAATTTTAAAAGAAAAAAATGTATCTTTTAATGCTTCATTTGCCGTAATTCTTTTTTTTGGATCTAAAATAAGACATTTTTCTATTAAATTTGAAAATTTTCTCAATGATATATATTCAATATTATTCAATACTTTAGATGATGAATTAATTTTATCTAATATACTATTACATATATTATATTTTGGTCTAAAATCTTGAATAATTTGTATCATATTATGTTCATTTTTCCATTTAAATTTATTGTAACAATCTGAAAAATGATTATTTGTAAATATACCTTGTTTGAGAATTCTTTTTGGAATATTACCTTTATATTCCATAATTAATTTAATCATATCATTATTAGTTTTACCATTAAATAAAATATTACCAGTAAAACATTCATATAATACGCATCCTATACTCCAAATATCAATTGGTTGTCCATATTTTATATAACCTAATATAATTTCCGGAGCTCTATAAAATCTACTTACTAAATAACATGTTGGAGATGTTTCTATTGTTGTTAATATACTACCAAAATCACTTATTTTAATATTTTTTTCTATATCTATAAGAATATTTTCTGGTTTAAGATCGGCATGAATAAAACCTTTATCATGTATAATTTTTATACCTTGAAATAATTGAAATGCTAAATCTTGTATTTTTTTTATATTAAATTTAAATGTATTATTAATATAATTTTTTAATGGTCCTTCTAACCATTCAAATACTAAACATAAATGATTTTTATGAATAAAACTTGTTTCAACTTGAACAATATTTGATACACCAATAAATTGTTTTAATATTAAATATTCTTTTTCTCCTGAACTTCTCATCATATCATTTAAACGAATTATTTTTATTGCAACTTCTTTTTCTGTTTCTATATCTATACATTTTACTACACAACTAAATACTCCTTTACCAATACTATTACTATTCACAATATATTTATTACCAATTATTTCACCAATATAACTTACATAATAACCTTCTTCATCATCACATTCTAATCTATATGTTAAATTTTTACATGATTTTTTATTTATAAAAGAATGATCTGAATCTGAAGCAAAAATATCATCAATATCATCATTATTATTAAATTCTTTATATATTATTTCTTTTAATTTGTTATTATTTTCATTTCCATTGTTATTATTATTTTCATTTTCATTATTATTATTATTTATATCAATATTATTATTATTATTATTTACATCAATATTATTATTATTTACATCAATATTATTATTATTTATATCAACATTGTTATTTATATTAAAATTATTTCTACTATCTTTATTGTTATCTATATTAATAATTTTATTTATATCATTATCCACATGCATAACATTATTATTAATACCGTTGTTATTATCTATATTATTGCATTTATTATCATCAACCAAATTATTTTTTAAATTACTATTTATTAAATTATTTTCTAATAATTTAATATTTGTATTATATAAATAATTTATTTTATTATTTTCATAAGTATTATTAATCAATTTATTATTTAAATTGTTTTTATATTCAATATTATTATTATTATTTTCTAATATTTTTTCTGGAGAAGGAGATCTACTAAATGAACTTCTTCTTATATTCATATTTTATTATTTTTAATATAAAAATTAATTAAATTATAATATAAAAAAATAAATTATAATTCATATATTTAATTAAAACAATTTAATTATAAAAATAACATTTTTTTTTTTTTTTTTTTTTTTTTTTAATTTAAAGTTAATAAAAAATCATTTTTTTTAACATTAATTTAAATTTACCGGTATAGATTAAAAATCAATATTAAAAAAATTTTTTTTTTCAATAATTTAATATTTATATTTAATATTAATATAAATACAAATATTATTTATTATCTTATTATAATTATGATTCTTTTATTATATAAAGTTTTATCTTAATTTTATTAAATATAATCAAATGTTTGATAGAACTAAAGAATTTAGAGATATTAATGGAATAACTCATTTAGAAAATGATATCAAAAATATTGAAATTTCTCAATTTATGAAAGATATAAATCAATTAGTAAGTTAATTCAAAATATAACAATTTTTTTTTCTTTTTAATTTATAATTTATTATATTAGTGTGAAGATATAATAAATATTAAAAAAGAAGTAGAAGAAGATGAAATTAGAGATATTAATTCTATTATATTAGGAAAAGATAAAGATATAAATGAAAAAAAATCAAATTTAACAAAAAAAGTTCATTTATGTCAAAATAAAATATCAGAAATTGAAGAAAAAATAAATATTGAAGAAAAACAAGAAAAAAAAGATCTTTCATATAAAAAAATTATTATATCTTCTATATATACTTTAATGGGTGAATTAACATCTCAAGTTCAATCTAAAATAACTAAACAATTAGAAATTCAATATTTAAAAAAACAAAAATTTACAACAAAATTAAATGATTATAATATAAATAAAAAATCAATTAATAATAAATTTAATTCAATTAAATACAATAATATAAATAATAATAATCAAAAATTGTATGATGAAGATTATAATATAGATGAATTATCACCTGAAATGGAAAAAGTTGCACAAGAATTAGCTAATCATCTTACTAATGATATAGATGCATTAAAAGAATCTCAAAATCAATTACATGAAATTTCTAATTTAATGTATTTTTTTTCTACAAAAATACAAGAACAATCAGATATTTGTAATTCTATATTATTTAATGCTCAAGATGCTGTTGAAAATTTAGATGAATCAAAAATTCATTTAGAAAAATTTGAAGAAAATAATCATTCAAAAAAGTAAGTTTTAATAATATAATTTTATATTATTAAATAAAATAAACACTTCTTTTTTATAATTTTTACAAATTTTTAGTTATCAATTCTATATCATATGTTTTCATATAATAGCATCTATTATATTATTAATATATGATTATTATACTAGTAAATTTTATCCATAATATTTCTATCTCTATTTTAATTTAATACAATTTTTATCTTCATTCTTATATTTAATATAATATTTAATTTATAAAGGAGAATATAATGCACTTGTTGCATATGAAACAGAATCTTTTATTTGATTAGAAAAGTTATTAAAACCTTGAATCATTTGAGTAGAAATATCTGATGAAATTACATTTTGAATACCTTGATTCATTTGGTCTGCAGTTGAATAAAATGCTGGTGCTATAAAATTAAATTAAATTAAATTAATAATAATTAATATTTAAAATAACAATAAATCATTAAATAAAGATTTTTATTTAAATAAATATTATATTTCTTTTTTATTTATAATTTAAGAAATTATTGTTATATAAAGAATTATATTTCAATTAATATTTTAATTAATATTTGAAATATATTAAATTCTTAATTTTATATTATTATATGCTATTTATGGAACAAATACATTCATTTTTAAATAAATATTAATAAATTTAATATTTAATTAATATAAAGAATTTTTGTTCTTGGAATAGCAATTAATAATAATAATAATAATGATAAATATAAATTTATTTAAATATAAAAATCTTTATTTAATCAATATATAAAAATTACCTGCAGTATCATTAATAAAAGTTGAAATGCGATCAGAAGCATTATATTGATCAACACCTTGAATAAAATTAGAAATATTATTCCATATTGTTGGTTTTTCATCAACAAATCTACAAAATATTCTATATCCTTCATTAAAAACTAATTCTTCTTTTGTTGATTTAAGAGCAGATTCTGATGTTGAAAATACAACAATAAAATTAGATTCACGTTGAATTGATGGTGCATTATCTACAAATATAACAGGTCCAATCCATGACATAAAATTTGAACATTCTTCAATACTAGTACCAGTAGGAAAATTACATGCTAAAATACTACAATTTGAATCATAGTTATCTGGAGCATATATATTTGT
Source organism: Cryptosporidium baileyi (assembly GCA_001593455.1). Classification (NCBI taxonomy): domain Eukaryota; phylum Apicomplexa; class Conoidasida; order Eucoccidiorida; family Cryptosporidiidae; genus Cryptosporidium; species Cryptosporidium baileyi. The sequence goes on from JIBL01000117.1 coordinate 55,877, forward strand.
TAATTCATTAGGAATAAATGCTGGATTAATCGCCATATTTAATTAATATTTAATAAAAAAAAAAAAAAAAAAGAAATAATGATATATTTGAAATTATTATTATTATTATTATTAATTAATTAATTAATAAAATTTTTATTTACAAAAATCACACGCAAATAAATATAAATAATATATCTAAAAAATAAGCGCCTAGTATTAATTGACAATTTACTTGTAACAATAACGGTAAATATTTTTTTAAATAATCGAATTTAATATTATTGCATTTTTATCTTTATTATTTATCTTTTTTTTTTCTTCTTTTTTTCATTATTATTAATTTTACTTTTCTTCCATTTTTTTATTTCATTTTCTTTTATTCTTAATTTAATTAATAAAATATATCTAATTATAATTTAATAATTGTATATAAAATAAATATTCAATAGGATTTATAGGTATAATCGTAAATTTAGGCGGTATAGTTTTTAATGGTATTATATAAACTGGTAAATATGACCATATACCAATATTTTGAATTATTATATTTTCTGATTCATTAATAATAATTTTAAATTGAAATGATTTATCAAGTAATTTATTAATTTGATCTAAATGATGATTAATTATATTTTTTTTAGAAATTTTATATTTTAAATTTAAATTATTTATATGTGAATTATTATATTTCCAAATTAATTTAATATATTTTTTATAATTTTCTATTTTATATGGAAATGATAATTTATTATAAAAAAATTCTCTAATCATATCCAATTTTTTAAATTCATTATCTTCTATAAGAAATACTGAACATATATTAGTAGGATAAAGTAATACAGTATTTATAATTTTTTTTTTTATTTTATATATACATGAAATACTTGGAATAATACAATTATTTTTAGAAATTAATTGTGTAAATAATATATTATCTATTTCTCTTTGAAATGTTTTACTATAATTGAATTTAATATTAGCATTTTCACAAATATCTTTAATTTCATCATCTTTAAATATTATATTATTTTTTATTTTATATATATTTTTATTATATAATATTTTATATAATGATTGATGTACAATAATATCTGTAATACGACGTATTGGTGATGTAAAATGAGTATAAAAATCCATATTTAAAGCATAATGATGTGTTGAAATATTTTTATCATATTTTTTTTTATTAAAAACAATATATTTAGCTCTTTTAAATATATCTCTTAATAATTCAGAAATTGTACAATATATTAATAAACCATATTTTGAATATATTTTTGAAAGACCTTTAAATAAATTTTTTCTATCAATATTATTAGAAAATATATTAGACATATAATTTTTTTTTAAATAATTTATTAAAATTTTTAATTGTGAATTATCAATTTCATCATGTGATCTTAATATATTATAAGAATCTGGTAAATTATCAATAATATATTTAGCAGTAATATTATTAGCAAGTAACATAAGTTCTTCTATTAAATTATGTGATTTTGAATTATTTTTTATAATTATAATATTATTTAATAAAATATTATTAAGATTAAAATTAGAATTTTTTTTATATATATTAATTTCCATTTCTATATTTGGTAATAATTCAAAATAATTTGTTTTATAATTTAATGGTAAAGTATTTTTTATTTTATATAATTGATTTTCTTTAATAATTTTATTAGAAAAATTATAATTTGTTTTAACATCAAATAATTTAATTGGTTGATTCTTCATACGTTTAATATATAATATTTTATTAATTTTATTTAATAATAATATACTTTCAATAATATCTTTTCTATATTGATTTTTTATATATGAATTATTCATTATTGAAATTATATTAGAATTATTAAGATAATTTTGAACTTTTTGTTCATATGTTAAATTTTTTTTTTTTATATTAATATTTTTTATTATTGATAATATATTATCAATATTTTCATAAGAAAATTTACCTATAGAAGTTATAATACCAAGATAAAATATAGGATCATTAATAATATTACCATTTAAATCTAATTTTATTATTAAAGATAATGTAGGTCTCATTTCATTTGGTAATAATGAACAAAGATTACTTGAAAATTGTCTTGGAAGCATAGGAAAATTAAAATGTGGTAAATATATACTAGTACATAATTCTTTAATAATTTTTGTTAATATTTTTTTATGATTTAATATATAATAATATACATCAGCAATATGAATACCTATTTCAAAAATATTTGATAATTTATCAAATTTAATATGTATTGCATCATCTAAATCTTTTGCTGTTAATGGATCAATAGTAAATATTTTATATTCATTAATATCAAATATTTTACGATTTTGTTTTTTCCAATATTTTGAAGATAAAGATATATTAAATTTTTTATTACCAAATAAATTATATAATTCAATATGTTTAGATAAATTAAAATAATCTAATAAATATATTAAATGAGTTGTATTATTATTATTTAAACCATATACTTTAATAATTTTAATATATATATTATTATTATGATCTCTAATGACTTGACCGCCTAATAATAATTTTGATGGTATAAATTGTTTATTATTATTTTTAATTAAATAAGGTATAATAAATTTATTAATTGAATATTCATCTAATTTTAATTTTATTATAGGATAAATTTTTTTTATAGGAACAAAACATAATTTTTTTGAATTAAATTCAATATCTTTTGGTATTAATTCTATTCTAAATTTAGAATTTTTATTATTAATACCTAATATATTAAAATATTTAATATAATTATCATTTAATTTATTTTTATTTTTTTTAATATTATATAAATAATTAATAGGTCTAATATAACCAATAATAGGAATTTGATCTGTTACAGATTTTATAACTTTAATAATATTACCTTGATATTTAGGTTTATTATTATTTTTTATTGAATTTTGTATATTATTAATATTTATTAAATTATTATTATTTAATTCTTCATTAATTTCTTCATTAATTAAATTATTATTTAATTTTTTTTTATTAATTTTACCACGAAATAAATCAATAATTTTAATTAATACAGTATCACCATGTAAAATATTTTTAAAATTATTATAACTATAAATATAGACATCAAATTTATCATTATTTTTATTATTAATAGTTACATAACCTTCATATGAATTTACTATACGAATTATTCCTTCATAAAGATTTGATATTTCATTTTCATCGTTTTTATATGATTTAGTATCAATATTCATAATTTAAAATAAATTAGAAATATATAGAAACAAATAATATTATTTCATTATTATAAATAATATTAATTTATTGTTAAAAATATAAACAAGTAAATAATATAAATAATATTATAAATATTTATTAGGCGCTAATAATAATATTGATTAATCTATTGATTAAATATAATCAACTTTTCTTTCTTTTTTTTTTTTTTTTTTAAATAGAAGAAAATATAAAAATTAATTTTTTAATTTTAAAATAAAAGACAAATTTATTAATTTTTTTTTTTTTTTTTTTCTTTTTTTATTCTTTTCTATTTTTTTATTTTTCTCTATTAATTTCTTATTAATACTTTAAATAAAATTTATTTTCTAGTTAAAATATTTTTTATATAGGTTATTTGAATAATTGATATAATAATAATTGTTATTATTTGAATAATAGTATATAATACAAGTTTATTATCAGCACGAAAAATATTATTTAAATTAGCTTTAGTTAATGACCATATATATTGATTTTCTGTATATATTACACTTAATATATTATCAATACTCTCTATTTTAGAAGTTATATTATCTACATTTTTTTTATCAATAGCATTATTTTTTTTTGAATTATTTCCAACAAGAAATGAAATACGAATTGTATCATGCCAACGATGATTAGAAAAAATAATAGTATATGTTCCTTTAATACGATGTGAAGATTTAATATTATCAATCTCATATTTATAATTATTATATACACCTTCACAGCCATGTTTACTATATATTCTTTTAGATTCTGGATTATTAATTGTAACATGTATATTACCTTCAGTATCATCAGTACAAAAATATCCAATTAAAATATTTGGATTATTATCATCAATTTCAAAATAAAAATATTCATCAGATTTTGAATTAAGATCAAATATAAATTGATTAGATGGTATAAAGGTTTTCATTTCTTTAAGCCATTCAAGTAAAAATGCATTTTTTTTATTAAATGAAGAATATTCTGTTTCTAAATCTGAATCATCAGAATCAAATATATGACTAGTATCAGATATTTTAGTATTTTGTTCTGAATATAATGGATGTTCTTCATATTTATTATTTAATGTAAATGAATCTGATTTATTAATTGAATTTTCTATAGATTTGATTTTTAAAATGTCACCTCCATAAATTTGATTAAAATAAATAAAAATTAATAAAAATATTAAATAAATATACAATATCCATAATTGTTTCATAATAAAAAGATTGTTTTAAAAAATAGGAAAAAAAAAAAAAGAAAAATTGAGTAAGAAAATATATTTATGAATATAAAATAGAATATAAATCATGATCAGATAAATTTGGCGGATAATTTCTATACATTTATATTTTAAATTATAATTAATTATTTGATTATAAATATAAATATCTTATTTAAATTAATAATTTATTAATATTATATATATAATTGAATATTTAATATTTTACTAAATAATATAGAGAATAATAATAATAATATTTTTAAATACATGATGCTTTAAAATCAGTATTACCATCATAAATAAATGCTTCAATTTTTCTTCCATCAAAATATCTTAAATTAAAAATATCAATAATATTTTCAGCGTCATATTGAGTTTTAAGTTTAACACAAACAATTCCTTGTGGATGCCTTGGTATACATGTAACACTTACAACATCACAATATTTAATTATTTCATCACGAATTTCCTCTTCAAGTTCTTTATAAAATAAATCATTTTCTAAATATAATTCAGCTTGTTCTCTAGAATACATTGGTCTTAATATTACAATACGTGAAGAAATATGATTATTTTGTGAATGTTGATCATTACTCCATGATAATAATCTTTCTTCTTCCATTTTTGCTGCTTGAATTTGTTTTTTTCTTTTTAATAAATCTTGTTCATTTAATTTATTTTGTTTTATTGAATTATTAAATACAGCTTTTTCTATATGAATTTTATATCCTGGTCTTATTTCAGTATTATGTAGATATTTTAATGCAATATCAATACTTTGTTCAAATTTATAAGTAACTAATGCATTTCCAGAAAATTCATTATTATGATCATTTAAATATAATTTTATTTTTGGTAATAAATTATTTGGATCTATTTTAATGACACCACCTCTACTAAAAAATAATTTCATTTCATCAAAAGTTACATCTTTTGGTAAACCAGTAATATAAATAGATGTATTTTTAATATCATTTTTAATATCTTTTTTTTTTACTTTTTTTTTAATTTTCATATAAAAAAAATTTTTTTTAAAGAATAAATTTATTTCAATATTTGATATTTATGTAAAAATAAAAAATTTTACCGCATATTATAAACTTTTTTTAAAAAAAAGTGGACTCGCCGGGAATTGAACCCGGGACCTTGTGCATGCAAAGCACACGTAGCTACCACTGCACCACGAGCCCCCAACAGAGGTTGGTTCTTTTTTAATTATGACTTTGTTTTTTAATAATGTTAAGCCAATTTAGAAATTCATAACGATTACATGTACCTTCAATTAACCACTTTGAATTTTGAAGTTGAGAAGCTGTTGAACGTTTTAAAGGATCTAATTCAAGACAACCTTTAAGAAATAAATAAAAGTCATGATTTTCATATAAATTTTGAGGTAATGGACATCTTTTAATCATTTTTTCTAAAAAAGGTTGATTATCTTTTAAATTATCTTCACATAAAATATAAACCATATCAAATAGGCTTAAATTTTTAAATGGATGAATTCCAGCTGCCATTTCATAAATACAAATACCTAAACTCCAAATATCACTTGAAAATGAATATGATTTTCCCTGAAGTCTTTCAGGGCTCATATAAATTTGTGTACCAACAAAAGTTGAAATATTTTTATTATTATCTTTTGCTGTATTTTGATCAATGAGTTTTGATATACCAAAATCACTTATTTTAACAGCACCATCTTGATTTATTAATATATTATTTAATTTTACATCTCTATGTATTCTATTATTTTTATGAAGATATGCAAGACCATCAACTATTTGTATTGAAATAAATTTTAGATATTTTTCTTCTATTTTATCATATTCTTTAATATTTACTCTATTTGATATAATATTTTTATATAAAATATCACTTAACGTTCCAAAATCCATATATTCCATAATTATACAAACAACATTTTTATTAGGTTTAATAAATGCACCTAAAAATTGTACTAATAATGGGCAATAACTTGTTAAACGCCATGAATGTATTTCTGCAGAAAGTTGTGTTTGATGTAATATATCTCCTACATAAATATCTTTTATTGCAACTGTTGTATTTGATTGTTTATGTATTGCACTAAAAACTATTGAACTTCTTCCATGACCTAATGGATTTGGACAAACATCAAAATCTTTTAATGATACTATAATATCACCTAAACCATAATTTGTTTCTAATCCTTTTGTTCCTTCATAAGTTATATGTACTCCTGTACTTTTATGAAGTAGAGATGCACCATCTGAAGAAAGTGACCAATCTGTATGAAGTGAATTTGAATTATTAAGACTATTAGTTGCTTCATCATCATTTTCATCTAATTCAAAACTTTCTAATCTTAATATTGTCATTTTTCTTTTTATTTTTTTAATATTAACAAAAATATATTAAATATATTTAAAAAAGAAAGATAAATAAATAAATTTTAAGTTGTAAAATTATACTTGAATTTATATAAATTATATTTTAACTTTAATTGATCTTATTAATATTATTAATCTTTTTAAATTTTCATGATTTATTTATTTCATGCTATTTTTCTTTTTATTAAAATGTTTTTTTTTGGCGGTAATTAACTTTTTTTTTTTTTTTTTTAATTTATAACTTTAATTTTTAAACAATTGATAAATTATCATTGTTTTAAAAAAAAAAAGAATCACAATTTTTTAAGAAAAAAAAAACCATTTGATATATAAATGATATTTTATATTTTTAGATATAAATTTTTATTTGATACATTAATAAAAGGAATACAAGTTTATTGAAAAAAGTATCGAAAAAAAAAAAAAAAAGATAAACTTGATTAAATAACAAAAAAATTTATTAAAAATAAAGATTTGTTGTTTATTATTAATAACTTGCAATATGTATTCTAATACTCGTAGAAAATCTGGTAGAAAATTTGTATTAGATATTGAAATACCGGATAATCTTGAGAAAAAGGTTCGAAAAATTATAATAAAAGAAAGACAAAATTTTAAAGATTTAATAAAAGATCATGTAAATAAAAGAAAATTTTATGAAAACAATAAGATAGTAAATGCTGAATTTTTAGATGAAAATGCTTTAAATTTAAGAATTAAATATTTAGAATATGCAAGAAACTCTTTATTTAAAATTATATCAACGAAAGGTGATATTTATAATCAAACACTTCAAAAAATAGATCAAATAAGAAAAGATGAATTAAGAGAAATATTTATAAATGAAACTAGAAAGAATGAAGAGGAGGAAATTACAAATTTAAATAAAACAAGTATAGATTTTGAAAGAAATATACAAGAATTGATTATGAAGATTAATCAATATAAAGAAGAATATGATAAAAAAAGTCAATTAATTTCCACTAGTTCATAAAATAAAAGCAAAATTATAAAATTATAATTGAGTAAATTAGATATAGAATGCAATTAATAGATTTATTTAATGTTTATCACATAAAGTATAATTTATATTTGTTATTTTTTCTTTTCATATGAACAATTTTTATATCTTAAAAACCTTGATATATTATAATGATTTAATTATAAATTTCACAACAAATTTCTTAAGTTTTTTTTTTTCTTTATATTGTATAATAAAATATTAATAATCCTCATTTGTTACATTTAATTAAAAAGAGACTGAAAAGGGGAGATTTAAAAAAAAAAATTTTTTTACAAATATTATTATTATTATTATTATTATTTAAAATATTAATATAAATACTATTATTATTATTAATAATAATAATAATAATATAATTAATATTAATGATGATTTAAATAATTTAAATAACGGTATTAATCACAATTGTAATATGCATGTGGATAACGGTAATAATAACTCATTATCATAACAGCAATGAAATGTTTTTATACTATATCATTAGATAATAAAGATTTACTCTCTGAAATGGGAGTAAAAATTATGAATAGAATTTCAAAAAATAAACCTCAAAATTTAAAATCAATCTCATTAAAAGATATATATGAAATAGAACTAGATAATGAAGATTTTAGACAGAATGTATTGAATAATATAATATGTCAAATTTCAATTTTTAATCCCATTAGATATGAAGGTATATGTTATGTATTATATAAATTTAAGCAATATAAATCATTATGGAAAATATCAATTATTCTAAATACAATTTTTATTATGGTCATTGATCATAATACATTACCTTTAAGAGGAAAATTAATTCTTGATTTTATTGTTGATTGGAGTGAAAAATTTATTCAATCTAATGGAGAGTTGAAATCCAGCGATTTATTAATACTATTACATATTTTAGCACCATCTGGACAATTACAATTGTTAAATGATGATATATTAAGTAAAATTGAATTAATGGTTAACAAAGGAATAAAAAAGTAAATGAAATTTATTAAGATATTTACTTTACTTAATATATTTTTTATTAATAAATATATACATAAGGTACTAATATATTTGGTGCATAATAATATGGATTACCATATGGTGCAACATATGGATTCCTTGGATAATAAGTTGGTATAATATTATTTACTACTTGTGGTTTATGATTCCATTCTGCTGTAGATGTATAATTATAATATTCTTGAAGAAATCTTTTATTATCATTTTTTCTTAATTTTTTTTCTGTATTTATTATATCATTTTGAATATTTTCATTAACTTTTTCCTCAATTTTACTATCATTGTAATATGTTGGAAATTCGTTAATTATATTCATATTTTTATCATAAAGTGTTATTGTATCATTATTTATTTTTAATTCATGATTTAAAGATAAATGAAATATCATTTCATCATTTTTAATATAATCAATTGCTTCAATTTGATAACTTCTAACAATATCTTCATTAATAGGAATTGTTAAAATCATTTTACTTAATGGTGTTACAAACATTCCATCTAGATATAAATCTAATAATGATTTGTAATATCCAATATTTGAATCTAAACTTTTTTCAAGAAAATTACGATTATTTGTATTATTATACATTTCATTTGTTAAATTTTCACCATCTATTGATTTTGATGGAAAAACACTTTGAAAATATAAAAAAACTGGACTTTTATTTGTTTTATCAATAACCAATATTAAAAAAATTAAAGTAAGTATTGATAAAGCAATTATTAATAAATAAGTTAGACATTTTTTAAATTTGTTACCATCTTTTTCTTCTTTAACTTCATTATTTGAATGATTATCAATATCTTTTATTCTATTGGTACCAGACCATGTTCTTGATTGACTATGTGTTTCTTTCATTATATATTTTTTTAAATTATTTTATATTTAAAGTAAAAATAATTATTTAATTAAAAAATAATCTTTAATAAATAAGTTCAAAAATTAATTTTTCATGTAATTTTGTTTTGTTCTTGCTCGTAATATGGTAAAATGTCAAATATTTTTTATTAATAATAAATAAAGATGAAATTAAAATCTAATTAATAATCATGTTGATATTTAACTTGATAATAAATGTTAATTTAATCATTATTTGTAGTATAATACTATTAAATAACGTATATTCACAAACATATGGTACATCTAAAGATATATTTAGTCAATTAAATTCAATGAATTATCCAAAATTTGCTGATATGACAAATTATCCATATTATTTAGCAGAGGAAGCTATTATAGGTTATGATATACCATCTTTAAAAGAAGATATATTTAAGAATAAAGATATTAAATCAAAGAGAAATATAAATGGAGAACATTTTAAAGATTTTCATAAAGAAAAAAAAGAATTTCTTAAACAAGAAAAGAAAAGAAGAAGGTAATTAAAGATATTTTACTTTTTTTTTTTTTTTTAATAAATTAACTTTAATCAATTTTTTGTTTCTTTATTTTTAGAAATCAAGAATCTTATAAAGAATTTGTTAAATTTTCAAAACATAAGAATCATAAAAATAATGATAATAGAAAATTAGTTAAAAATATGATAAAGGAAGAAAAAAAAAAATATGATAAAAATAATAAAAGAATACCTAATAGTTGTAAGTTTAAATAATATATATATATACTTTTTCTTTTGACATAGTGAATTGAATGTATAAATTAGTAATACGAAGAGTAGAATCACCAATAGATGCAGAAAAATCAAATCATTCACCAATAATAAAGAAATCTGATAGTAAGTTATTAATTTAATGATATTAATCTGATAATAAATAAAAAATAATTTAAATATAGTTATAGATAAATCAGTTTTTAAATATCATTTAAGAAATAACAATCTTAAAAGAATACATTATGGAGCTTCTGATCTTAATCATTTATCATATTATTATGATGTTAATGGAAATTGTTATTGGTATAAATCAGAATTTGATCATCGATGTATTACATTTGGTAAGTTAAATTTTATTAATTTCTTAATATATTAATTATATAATTTAAACATTAAATATTAATTTAAATATTTAGAAGAAATATACTCAAAACATAGAATAGATCCAGTTTTAAATGTAGGATTTGATAGTTCATTATATCATAAATTACCTCAAAGATATGGAAATGATAAAGAATGTGTTGCTACTTATAAAGATCCAAAAACAAGAAGAAGGATTTGTATTAAAAGAGGTAAGTTAATGATTATATTAATTAATTTGTATTTATTGCTTAAAAAAATAAAATAAAATAGGTGATTATTTTGATAATTTAAGAAAAGGACCTAATAGAAATGGATTTTTAATTTGGTATCCTGAAAGATCAAAGCATTCAGTTGAAATGGATATTTTTAGTGAGGAATATTTTCGAAGTTAAGATTTTCAAAATATTTCAAATATAATATTTAAATTTTTAAAATTAGATAGATTTAAATAAGACTTAATAATTATTTATAATGATGATTTCAAGTTCTAACATAAATTATTTATTTATTTGGTTATTTTTAAATATCTAAAAAATGACTTTATATCGATTATATAAAATAAGAATTGGCGGTTAAAATATATATTTATACATTTCTAATAATTAGAAATATCAAATGACATCATTACCAACAAACACAGATTGTTTAATATTTACAATAGTTGGAAAAAATGATTCTCCTTTATATGAGGTCGATTTGTCTAATAATAGTGGGAATATTATTTTGAATGGATGTGCAGATGAATTACTTATACATGCTTCATTAGATGCGTTAGATGATAATATTTGGAGAAATTCTGCACTGTAGGTTTTAATTCATATTTATTAAAATAAAAATTATTTTATTTTTTAATTTTAGATTTTTAAGAACAATTTTTAAACTTGGTGATATACAAATTACAGCATTTGTAACACCGGGTCATGCAAAATTTTTGCTTCTTCATCACGGTAAAAGCAATGAAAATATTAGACAATTTTTTAATGAAGTAAGAGATTTATACGTTAAAGTGTTGATGAATCCTTTTCAAGATGCTAATCAACCTATATTAACACCATCATTTGATATAAGAGTTAGACAAGCAGCAAGAAGATTATTAACACAGTAAAATAAAGATAAAAATAAAAAAAAAAAAATTAGATCGGAAATAGTAAGATAAACAATTACTTAATACAATAGTTTGTTACTATACTATATCTCTATATAATTTACTTAAAATAGAAAGTAAATTATTTAGCAACATCCTGATCGTTTCTTTTTAGCCATTTTTGTTGCAACTGGCGGAATAATTCCTGGATTAATCAAACCATATGGATCATAAGTATATGGCATAGCCATCATTCCTGCACCTCCAAATTGATTTGGTAAGTAAAAACTACTACCCATAGCAGAACCATAAGGAGTAGCATAGCCACCTGCTAACATATTGGGATCTATTTCATACATTCCGGGCATACCTACACTTGAAAATGCTCCACTTCCCATGCTCATTGAAGCTGCTCCATTAGGAGGGAAAAAATAGCCACTACCTCCTACCATTGATTGATACATCATATTTTGACCCACATTAGATGAACTATAAGGTACTCCTGTTGAAGCAACTCCATTCATTCCCATTTGTGCCTGAACATTAGATGTTGGTTGAGTTTGTTGCTGTTCTGTATTAATACTTTGTACATTAGGTTGTTCACTCATTTCTATCTAAATATTTAAAGTGTTTAACTTAGCAAATTTATTTATTTATTCAGACTCAATTATTCAAAATAAAAAACCTTTCTTTAGATTTTCCAAAAAAAAAAAAAGTTTCCCCTCAATTGTTAACTTGTAATTGCAAATATTGCTTTTCGATAAATTTTTTTTAATCAGCTTTGCCCTAATTACATATATTTTTTTTGTGTGGATGAGGGTTTCAAGTAATTCCACCCCATATACTGTTAAAAAGCATTTAGGCGGTATTTATTTTGTTATCAATTAATTTAAATTGATTGCGGGAGAATTATATATACTAAATATATACGTTAATGTGAAACATTTTATACAAGGAAATAAGTAGTTTTTTTTTTTTTTTTTTTTTTTTTTTTTTTTTTTAATAAAACACGAATCAACAACATAATGCACATTTATTATAAATTAAACCTGTTTAATTCACATCTAATTCACAAGTTTTTTTTTTTCTTGGCACGGTTAAATTGCTCTATATTTAAATGTATTAGATCGTTATTCTTAATGTACTCATCCTTATGTTAGTTTTTCCTTAAACTCTTGGTTTTCTTTTTTTTTCTTTACCTCCTTACTTCCTCTATTTTTCTTTAAATATATACTGACACCTAAACTCATACATTTTCAAAGTTTGAGTAAATAAACAGAGAAGTTTCAGATAACTAAATCGATAAAAAGAAAAAAAAAAATTTTCACCCAAAGAAAAAAATGTCCATAATAAATCTTCTTAATAAATTTATGAAGAATTCTTAATATATTATTATCTTCCTCTTCCCTTATTTCTGACTTTTAATTAAAATATTGAAAATACAAATTATTCATTAATTTGTACTTAAAATCACTTTAAATAGAATTTGTGTTTATTTTTCTCACGGGAAAAAATAATCCGTCAGAAGGTGGTAGACCAACTGGTAAAAGCCATAATAACGGATTTGCTCCAAATACACTTTGAAAGTTTTTATATATTCCTTGATCATATGTGAAATTCTGAGAAAAGAAATTATGATCTTAAAATAAATATATTTACAAAATAAACATACCTTTTCTTTACTTCTTTTTTCACAAAATTCAATAGTTGTTTCATTTCTTGAAGTAATATATACATGAAATAGAAAAAAAGGTACAACAATTATAAGCAATACACCACAAAAACAAGCTCCTAATGAAACCAAATACAAATGCCCAAAAGTAACATTAATATCACTCCAAATATTTGTTAAAGTATTAATTTGATTAAATATCATGTAGAAAAGTGAAATACAACCATATAATAAAGCCAGAAAAAAATATTTATAGTTGTAATGTCCAATACAATTACCAAACCATGGACAATAATGATCCATTCTTAAAACATTACGTTTAAGTTGACGACAATAATGCGCCCTATCTGGTTTATATACTAATTCATATTTGCAAAATCTTAGTCTACCGTCATCTTTTCTTTCATATATTAATTTAGGATCAGGTGTATTTCTCCATTCTTCTGTAACAGGTATTCTTCCTGCATCTATAAAAAAAGATTTTAATAATGATATTATATATAAAAATAACAAAATATGAATAATTATAAAATCTCTTATTCCTAAAAATTTTTAAAATTTATACTTTTAAATTAATTATTTTTATCACATACCTTCTTTGTATTTTGATTCAATTCTAAATGCTTTAGTTATACCAATTTGTAATAAAGGCAATAAATGGAACTAATAATTAGTATTAAAATATTTATTTTTAAAATATATTAATTTAATAAAATAAACTTACTGCAAGATGAATAAAGTATAATACTGTTGTTAGAATTAATACAAACTATTTTTTAAAAATCATTTTAAAAATATATAAAAAATATTAATTAATTGTTTTTTATTTTCAAACTTATTGTTTAATTTATAAACTTACAATAAATGGTAAATACTTGATTATTGAAATATTTTCATTCATATTCCACTTTTCATTATAAAATTTATTTTTCTTAATTTATTAATTCTTGAAATAATTAATTTGTTTCTTAAATTGATTTATTATTCCAAATTTCTTTTTATATCTTATATTCGTAATATTTAGAAACCTTTTAATAGTAGACTTAAAATATCAATATATTATTTACTACTATTCCATTTCATCTATTAAAGTTTCGAAATTGCATGTAATTTACACATCATTTCATATCAAATTAGTACCGTTATGACAGTATAATTATGGGGTTATTAATATTTGTTTAAGCGGTTATATATTTAGAATATTTATTACATGCATGCAGCCTTTTAAATTAAATTATTTCAAATTAAAAAAAATTTTATTTTAAAAATTAAAATAAAATTTTAAAAAATCTAATGCTAATAATTTTATCAAATTTTTATTTTTACAAATCTTTCCACATTTCCGAATTTTTTATTTATGATATTAATGAAGTATTGTATTGTGATCTATATAAAAATTATTCATTATTTAAAACAACATAAAAAAAACATTTCACAACATAATAAAATATAATTGTTAAATAAAAAATAATTATTTATAACAAAATAAAAAAAATGAAATTTTTAGAAGATATTATTACTTATATAGAAAATAATTATAATGATTTGATAGAAATCAAACAAATAGACAGAAAAACGAGTAAAATTGTAATTAGAATAAAGATTCTCAATTTAGTAACTGAAGAAATAGAATTAATACAAGATAAATTATTGGAAATATCATTATATGGAATTAGAATATTAAATGATTTAAATACAACATATTACGAATCAATAGAATCTCTATTGCAAACAATAGTACCAAATACATGGAAAAAATATTTTCAATCAAAATTACTTAAGAATTTAATGAAATAAGCATTATATTTAGATAAGAATATATTTATTTAAGCACCTTTTTTCTATCTTATTTTTATCGACTTTATTTAATAGTAATACTTTTAAATTAAAAAGAAAAAAAAGATACAAAAAAAAAATTTATTGATTACTTCAAATGAATATTACTTATTGATTATTCGGGTGTGGAGGCATCATTCTTACGTTTACAGGAATATTACTATTCCTCATGAAAGGAGGCATTCTGGGTTCAATAGGTTGACTACCTTCTGGTAATGGGAAGGGTGAACTATTGATATCATTAATTTGAGATAAATTTGCATTATTTAAATTTGATAAAGAAGTTGGTGAAACATTATTTGGTATGGAATAATCTTGTGTCATTTTTGTTTCTCTTCCATCAGGACCAACAGTAACTTTAACTGGTGGTAGATCCTTAATTTCTGGTTGTACATAAGGAACAATAACTGGAGCAGGACATACAACTTCAACATCGAACTTAGGTACATATTTTACAACAGGAATATCATCATAAACCTCTTTCCATTTATATCTAATAACTTCTATTGGTTCTTCAATTTCAATAACTCTTGGAACAACCTTATCAACAACATCTACAACAACTTCTTTCTCTGTTACCTTATCAACATATTGTATTTGTGAAATCTCAATATACAAAACTTTTTGTTCTCCAACAAATTTCGGAACTAATTTTGGTACTTCTCTAACCTCCCATGTAGGTACATATTTTGGATTAAAACCAACTATATGTTCTAAATCAACAACTTTCTCTACAACTGTTACATTTGGTACTTCTACTTCTTTCTCTTGTACTTCCACCTCTAATTTTGGAACCTCATGAATAACTTCTTGATGATATATCTTTGGTAAAATCTTGTCCTTAATAATTGTTTGAGGTACTTCTATAATCTTATCTCTTCTTTGAATTTCTTGTACTACTGGTACTGTTATTAATGGTGCCTGATCAACTTCAAGGCGATAATATCCACCTGGATGAGCTTGATTAGGATAACCATTTTCATTTTGTCCCATTTGACTTGGATCTACCCATACTGCAGTTACACCATCACCCACTACATTAGGATACATATCATTTGGTGGTGGCTGTTGCATCTTTTAAATTTGAAAAAAAAAAAAAAATTTAAGATCTTATATTTAAATTTACTAAATAACCAATAAATTATAATCTGAAATATATTAATTCTAAGAAATCTTTAATATATTTTGTTTAAATTCTTCTCTTTATATCACAAAAAAAAATGATAATCAAACTAGTGTAATATTTATATCTTTTGTAACTTTACAAATGATCCTAGTTATCTTAGTATTATTAATATTTACTTAATCGTTCAAAATTAATTAATCAATCATATATATACATATATATATTGTATATATATATATATATATATATATGTATATATATATGATCCTTTTATTTGTTATAACTATATATTTACATGTATTAAAATAATTGCCTACTCTAATTTGTTCACACACAATCTAGAGACGAGGCGTTATGCGTTCGCGGGCTTTCGAATTTTAGATTTATTAAATTAAATGTTTATAAATAAAAGTTCAACAAAAAAATTTAAAAAAATAAAAATAATAATAATTATTATTATTATTAACATCATTAATGTAAATAATAGATTTAATATTTTATCTAATAATATCAACAAATTATATTCGTTCTTTTTTTTTTCTCTCTAAATTAATAACTCTATATTAAATATTTCCTCTTATTTTAAATATTTACATATAATATGAACAAATACAATAAAATTTAAATATATATAAGAAAAAAAATTATTTATATTAATATTTATAAATCATTGTTAATTAAAATTTTAAAATATTGTGTAATTTTTTTCTTATTAAAAATTAATAAAAAAATTCTTCTATTGGAGGGTCAGGGCCATTTAGATCATAAATTAATTTAGGCGCTATAATTATTAATTATATTTAAAAAGTTCATTTTACTATTAAAATTTATTCACTATAAAATAAACTTGTGCATAAATTGATCTTTCATTCGAGATAAAAAAAGACTGATTATCAATAAATTATAATAAATATTTCTTAATCATAATAAAATTTATTAATAATATATAATATATAAATATAAAATCATCAATTGATTTATATATAACAAATTTAAATATATTAAATATCCATTATTTAATATAAACATATATATATATATATATATATATATATATATATATATATATATATTTTACACACATATATAAATATAATTTTTTATGATAAACTAATATAGATGGAACCAAGTAGACAAGAAAATAATGAAGAAATTTTGGATAACAACAGACTTAGAATCAGAAAATTATATGAAAAAAAACTTCATGATCGTAAATTAAAAATATATGAAGAAGCACTAGAAGAAGCTATAAGACGTGAAAAAATGAATATTTATGTAACTATAAAATTCTGTGTTAAATATGAAACAAAATTTGGGCAAGGATTAATAGTTGTAGGTAATATACCAGAACTTGGAAATTGGAATATTGAAAATGGTCTATTAATGAAATGGACAGAAGGAAGTTTTTGGACTACAAGTATGAAAATACTTTCTAATAATAATATAGATAATATTGAATACAAATATGTATTAATTGATAATTCTAATCGCAACAATAATGTCTGGGAACCAGGAAAAAATCATTCTGTACAAATTAATAACAATTCGATCAGAGAATTACAACTTACTGATGCATGGGGTGGAGGAGGTTTATATTAATTCTATTCTATTAAATAATTTAGATAAATTTTAGATTCCTACAGCATTTTCTAAATTCTGTAGTCTAACTTCTTGTGCATTCTTTAATTTCCACGGACTTCCTCCTTGTATCTTTATTTCCCACGATGATCTAAATATTGTAACTGAGAATATGTTTATAACTAACGTTATTATCCAAACAATTGTAATAATAAATACCATTTTAAATCCAATTTGAAAATATCCAACTTGTAAAAAACTATAACTCCATAATGACCATTGATATAATAACTGAAATGTTACAACAATTGCTGTAAATTGTGTTCCAAAGTATGCAAATCCTGCAGCACCTGTACCACAATAGAAACAAAGAAATGATAAAATTGTAATCCCTGTAAATAAAGCCGATGATGCTAAACCTCCTATCTCTTGATTAGGTGTTTGTGAGAATTGGCAAGTAGTAAATACTCCTGATGCAATTAATAATAATGAAGTTATTGTACCAGAAATACCCAATGGAATACAACAACAACATTTTCCATAATTAGAAGATCCAAAATAGCACATTTTCAAATTAATTATTAAATGTTATTTATTTATTTTTTTTTTTTTTTTAATATTGATTATATATATATATATATATATATATTTATAGATCTTTTTTTTTTTTTTTTTAAATTAATAGATTACGGCAACTCTAATATAATAA
>JIBL01000118.1:0-67465 GCA_001593455.1 Cryptosporidium baileyi
TATATATTATATATATATATATATATTATATATATATATAATATGTATATATATATATATATATATATATATATAATATATTTGTGTGTTTAGTTATCTATCTACATATTAAATTTTCTAATATTACTTCTTTTGTTTAAACATATAGATCTATAATAAATTCATTTCTTTCAAATATTATAATAAAAATCAATATCCTGTAGCTCTCCAAACATGAGGATTTGTTTGATAAACTTTAGCTTCACCAACCAAATTTTTCAATTGGTTTCTAATTTCTTCTTGAGTTACATGAATATCCCTTATTATTAATGAGTCAAATATATTGTCAATACTCATTTCGGGATTTCCTTCTTTCGATGCTTGTTCTAAAATAGATGAAATAATATCTCTTAATTTAAGTGGATTATTAATATTAGGTCTTGATGGAATAGCAGAAACAACCTTTATTGGAATATTATTTGAAGTATTTTGATCATTATTAATATTTAAATTATCTGAATTCTGATTAATTAAATTATTATCCTTAATATTATTATTAAATTGACCACTTAAATTAAACATTGAAGAAACAATGTTTTGATTTGAATTTTTTAAATATTCATTATTATTAACATTACTATTATTTTTATTATTTGTATTCTGTTTATTTAAATTAATTGAATCTTTAATTTGTATTCCATCTGTTATATTAGAATTTGAATATATATTTCTTACAATAAAAGTTGCTACATCAATATCATGTAAAGATATCTCATCGGTACAAACTAATGGACGTACTACAAATGCTCTTACTGATGGTTCAGAAACCATTAATGTTAATTCACCAAATATTTTAACAAAACAACCTTCATCTATTGAAGTTATTATTGTTTGTTTATATTTTGTTCCAGTGTTATCTACAAGCCAATCTACTAATATTAATCCTGAACCATCGTCTAAATAAAAACGTAATCTTTGTGGATAATCTTCATGTTGAACATTTCTGACAAAACCAACTAATTTAAATAAATTAATATCTTTTTCAAATAATTGGAATTTACTTAATGTAACAAAATTACTATATGAACGTAATATCATTGAAATTTTAAGTGGTGCTAATTTTTGTTCATTATTCATATTTAATTTTCTATCTATATTTGATTGTAATGTTACATCATTATTTTCTAATATAAATCCACCACCTTCATTTATATCTTCACCATAAGCACCAAAAGATTTATTTAATCCTTCAAAATTCATTCTTAAAACTTTTTTTTAATAATCTTTCAGTTAAATATAGTTTTAAGAAAATATGATATTTATTTTGTTTTTCACATTCATAAATTTATTAAAATATTTTATTTTATATTTTACTGTGCAAATTAATAAGAGGGGTATAAATTATCATATTTGCGCATTTCTAAATGTAATAAATTAAGCTAAGATTTATTAAAATTTATATTTGATAATTAAATAAATAAATAATTAATTAAATAATTAGTTAATTAATTAGTTAAATAATCAATTAAATAAGTAAATGAATAATTAATTAATTAAATAAATATAAATATAAATATAAATATAAATATAAATATAAATATAAATATAAATATATATATATATATATATATATATATATATATATATATATAATTATCAAATTATTTATTTTAATTGTACTCATTTCCTATTTATCTATCTATTATAAAATAGATTGAAAAATGCAATCATTTTTATTTTGTTTATGTATATTAAAATTGAAAAAACAATTTGTTTTTTTTTTTTTTTGTTATTAAATATAATTATTATGTTTAATTATTAAATTTTGAATTAAATAATAATTAATTGTTTAATTTTCAGATATTACTTTTTGTTTTATCTATTAAAAACATTTTTTCCACATGCACATTATTAAAAATTGCATGCGAATAATTATAATTAAAGTAAATGGTAAAAAATAAAACAAAGAAAAGAAAAAGTATTTAATTATTAAATTATCTAATAAAGCTGTAATTAATAGCATTAGATATAAAAAAATAAAAATAATAAAAAAAAGAAAAAAAAAAAAAAAAAAATTTAGTCGAATTAATTAAAAGTATAAAATAATTAATATATCATATTATATAATTAAATAATTATAAAAAAAAAAAATTTTAATATTAAAAAAAAAATTAAAAAAAAAATAAAAAATTATTAATTCTTTCTGAAATTTTATTTGGAGAATTGAAAAATCAATTAAAAATTATGCTTTTAAAAGCGGTAAAATTTTTTTATAAAAAATATTAAATTAACTAGAGTTAGTTGTCAAATTGACAAAAGGATCTTTATTTAGATAATGTAAAATAAATTTTATATTATTATATATATTAAATAAAGGTAGTAATTATTAAGATTAAGATAATATTTTATTTAATTTAAAACTCTAAATAATATTAATATTTTTTAATAAATATTTAATATAAATTAAAATAATATTATTTAATTATTTATATTTGTATTAATAATGGGTGGTGGTGGAAAGAAATTTAATTTAAAAAAAAAAGGTATTAATCAAGGTCAATTAGGAAAAGCTATTTGGAATTCTTCAAATAAAAAAAATGAAAATTTAATTAAGGATAAAGAACATTTATTAGATGTAATCTGTGATAATTATGATGAGATAAATAATAAAAGTATTGTAGAAATGTCTACTCTTGATGAATATTTATCTACATCTCTTAAAGCACAAGAAAATTTTGAAGAAGAAAAAGTCATTAAAATAATATCTAATAAAAATGATTCATATAAAAATATTATTTTAAAAAAAAATAAATTTATTCATAATAAAATAATAAATCTACCAATTCCTAGACGTCCAATGATATTAACAGGTCCTAATTGTAAAGTTAAAAATGCTCCAAATATTGAATATTTAGAAAATTTAGAAAAAGAATCATTTTTAAATTGGAGAAAATTTATTGCAGATGAAGAAGAAAAAACTGGTTTATTTGTAACACCATTTGAAAAAAATTTAGAATTTTGGAGACAATTATGGAGAACAATAGAAAAAAGTCATGTTATTGTTGAAATAATAGATAGTAGAGATCCTTTATTTTTTAGAAATATTGATCTTGAAAAATATATTTATGAAATTGATCCTTTAAAAAAAATTGTATTATTATTTAATAAAGCAGATTTTTTATCAATAAATATAAGAAAACAATGGTTAGAATATTTTAAATTAAATACACCTAATTTAAATATTTATTTTTTTTCAGCATTAAATGAAATTAATAAATTAGATAAACAAGAAAATATTTATATTAATGATTATAATTATGAAGAAATTAATGAATATGATATATTAACAACAAAACAACTTTTACATAAATTATATTTGTTAGGTAAAGATACATATGAAAAATCAATACAACGTTATTTAGATAATAATAATAATTTTCAATTAAATAATTTAAATAAAGAAAATTCTACTGAAGAAAATTCTGATGAAGAAAATTTAATTGAAAAAAATTTTATAAAAAATAATGAAGAAAATATTTTAGATCCATTAAATCCTGGTGAAATAACTATTGGTATGGTTGGTTTTCCAAATGTTGGTAAATCATCAATAGTAAATGCACTTTTTGGAAGTCAAAAATCTTCTATAAGTAAAACACCTGGTAAAACAAAACATTTACAAACACTTAAATTAAAAATATCAGATATTTATCAAAATAATAAACAAGAATATATTACATTATGTGATTGTCCTGGTTTAGTTATGCCTTCTTTTACTAGTACTAAAGAACATCTTTTAATTAATGGTGTAATACCTATAGATCATTTTAGAGGTAATTTTTTAGATGCTATACAATTAATTGGTGAAAGAATACCAGAACAATTATATCAATTATATATAAATCAAATAAATTATGTTCAATCTTCACAATTTAATTCTGCTATTTTTTTAAATTTATTATGTAAATATAGACATTTATTTCAACAAGGTAAAGGAGCAATACCTGATTGGAGTAAAGCTGGTAGAATGATTTTAAAAGATTATTGGTCAGGAAAATTATTATATTGTAATTTACCACCAAATAATAATATTGAAAATAATAATAATGATTTTAATAATAATAATAATAATAATAATAATAATAATAATAATAATAATAATAGTGATGATTCAGATATTGATTTAGATTTATTAAAATCTTCTATATCTAAAAATGAAATAATTTTAGATCAAAATAAACAAGAAAGAAAAAAAACTAAGAGACAAATAAGAATGGAACATAAAAAATTAATTAAAGGTAAAAATATATGTTATTCATCTATTTAATTATTTCAATCATTTTTCAATATAATCATAAACAACTTTATTTAATAAAAGAAAAAGAAAAAGAAAAAAAAAAAAAAAAATTAAACAAAAAAATTCAAATAATTAGAGTAATTTCAAACTATAATTATTTAATATATTAATAAATTAATAAATTTCAAATTAATCTCTTTTCTTCATATCATAATTTGATCTATATTTCTACCAAATTATGCCGAACTATTAATATTTATTCCTTGATTTATATTTCTATTTATGTAGTAATTATCATTACTAAATTGTTCTTTTGCTGTTTTTTTAACAGCACATTTTGTTCTATAAGATCTATATACAAGAGCTGCAATAAGTATAATAACAAAATTAGCTCCTGCAATTAAAGAAGCTATAGTTGAATCGGAATAATTTTCACTTCCAACTGTAATACCTTCAATTATTAAAGTCGATCTAAGCATCAATATTCCCAATATTATGAAAAATATAGCACCAAAGGGTGAAATAATTATTATTAGCTTTGCATAAATATCCAGAATTTGTAATATTATTGAATCCTCCATATTGAAATTAAAACTTTATATTATATTATAATGAAATATTATTCAATTTTAATAGATTTTATTAATTATATATTTTGCTTTTAATATTTAATTCTTACTTAGAAAAAGAAAAAAAAAAAAAGAAAAATTCTAAATACAATATATTTGCTTAGAAATTAGGAAGAATAAAAAATAAAAAATAATTTCTTTTCTTCAAAGAATTTACTCTAATTATTTATTCTTTCTAACCACTAAAATTCATTTTTATAGTTGATAAATATTTGCAGGTTTTTTAGCGGGAGTTGCTTTCATAATTATTGAATGTAATTGCGGGAAAAACTCGGAATGGCGCGGTACATCTTGCAGACAAAATTACGATAAATTAATTATTTTTAGCTGCTTTTAATTATTTTTTTTTTTTAAATTATCATTAAAACCGCTTATAAGATGTATAGAATATATAAATATAATTTGTGTTTTTAAATATATTTTATTAAATTAAATTATTTAATATTTATTAAATAAATTGTATAAATATTATTGTAAAAATAAACACATTTTTATTATCTTTTTGTTCTTGTTTTACATATATATATATGTTATATATATATATATATATATATATATATATATATATATATATATATATAGGTATAGTAGCTTTACTGAAATATTTTAAATATTATATTACATGTATTACAATATTAATTGCATGCAAAATTATATATATATATTCTTATCATACATAATAATAAACTTTTAGCTACATAAAGCATAAATATATTTATAGTTCGTTATATATATATATAATATATATATATTATAATAACAATAACAGTAATAATTTTTAATACACAATTCTTACATAATTTCATATGTTTGATTTAAATATAAAATTTTAAATAATATTAAGATTATAAGAGATATAAATAAATAATATTTAGTAAATTAATAAATAACTACATTACATAAATTCATCATTATTTAATAATTTTATTTAAATTATTATTTCACGGTTTTTTTCGAGTGAGCAACTTTAGATATACTATTAATTAATAGATTGAAAATTAAGTTATATTTTATGATTAATTTTTATAGTAATAGAGAGAAAAAAAAAAAAAAAATAATAATAATAATAATAAATAAATAAATAAATAAATAAATAAATAAATAAATAAATAAATAAATAAATAATAAATATTAATATTTAATATAATTTTATATATAACCAAAAAATAATATTTTATTTTCTATATATATGTATATTTATTAATAAATAATTAATATTATCTATAAAATGGAAGAATCATCTATTCATATACCTATAATAAATATTTGGAATAAACAAATGGAAAGAATTAAAATATTTATAAAACAAAATATTAATTTAGAATTTGATGATGTTGATCGTAAATTTCAATTATTGCAAAAAGAAATGTTAGATGAAATTAAAGGATTGTTACTTATAAATTATAAAAATATAGAATATTCAATTGAAGTAAGTTTAATTTAATAATATACTAATTTAAATATTAATTATATAATTAAAAAAAAATTTAAATAAATAAATGAATAACATTAGGAATATCCAAAAATGAATAGACTTGTAAATGAAAATAAACTTTTATTAAATCAACTTAAAGATATAAGTAAAGAACTTATAATAAAAAGCGAACAAATCAACGAAAAAAATTCTACAATAGAAAATTTTCAGAAAGAAGTTAGAAGATTAGAATTAGAACAAACTGTTAATAAAATTCAAGAAAATATGGATAAAGATCAAGCTCAAGAACATATATTAAAATTACAAAATCAAGTGGTAACACTTAATCAAAAATTAAATAAAATAAAAGATCTAGTAAATAGTCAATAATATTAATTTTATATATTAAATTATCTTATTTTTATTATAATTTTAATAATTTTTTTTTTTTCTTTTTTTAATTATCTAATAATTTGTTATTTTTTAAAAATAAAAAAAAAAAAAAAAATACAGAAATAGATTAAACTATAATCATTTATGGTTTTGGCGGTAATTACATGTATTAACATGTAAAAGATCATTGAGGAGAAATATAAAGCAATATTATTAATATTCCGGTTCATTTTCTTTTTTTTCTTTTAAAATATTTTAATAATATAAAAAAGAAAAAAAATTTGTAGACACATATATATATCTAGAAAGAGAGAAAGAGAAAATTTTTAATAAAAAAGAACAAGTAAATTATTAATAACAACATAAGTTACAATATAACTAACGTTAAATTAATAGAAAAAATAAAAAAAAAAAAAAATTAAAAAAAATTAATATGGAATAATATTATTAACAGTTTAATAATTGCTTTTATATTTGAAGTAAAAATTGATATTTAAAATTTAATAAAAGAAAAAAAAATAAAAAAATAAAAAAAATAAAAGTAAAGTTAATTGTATTTAAATAATATTTGCAATTGGAAATAAAGTTTAATTGATAATTTTTATTTTAATAATTATTTAAAATATCAATATTTTAAATAATTAATAATTAATATTGAATTTACAAATATTAATGGTAAATAAAACAAATAATTAGATATTAATAAAAATTAAAAAAGAATAAACAAATAAAAGTTATATTTAATATTTCCAATTATAAATAATAAAAATATTAAATAAAAATTTTGATTAATTATGTAATAAAAATTATATTAAAATAATAATAATAATAATAATAATAATAAATATGATTAATAATTTATATCAAGTAATTAGTAATAATGTTTCAATAATAAAAAATAATAAAAAAAATGATATAAATATTGAAGAAATACATAAAAATAGAATAAAAAATGAAATTGAACAATTAAAACTTAATGAATGTAAGATAAATTCATGTAAAGAATTAAATAATAATAATAATATAGATAAATGTCATTTTCATATAAATAATATACTTATATATAATAAAATAAGTAAAATGAATTATGTATTATTAGAATTATCTATATTAATTGGAGAAATAAAATCATTTTATAATAATGAAATATTAGTACAAATAATTCTTTATAAAGATTTTCCATTTAGTTTTCCAGATATAATTTTTCCTAATACATTTTGTTTTCCAAGTTTAAGTGATGGTAGAAGTTTTAGTAAAGAAATATTAAATAATGAATGGTCTCCTAGTATAACATTATTAAAAATTGTAGAAAATATTCATAAATTTTTATTAAATTATAATAATCATATAACAGTAATTGGAACATCTGATTTATTAATTGGTAATTATAGAAATCCTATTTCTTTTAATTATCAATGTTCAAATTCTTTAATATATCCTATATTAAATATAAAAATAAAATTTGAAGATGAATTATATGATAAAATATTTAATAAAAATTCTTTTATAAATAAAAATATTATATCACAAAAAAGTAAAAATTTTCTTACATCATTAATTCCTATTCCATTAAATATAAAAAGTTTAAAAAAAGAAACAATGAATTGGAAATTAGAAAAACCATATATAAATATAGAATTTATTTTTAATAATACAAATATAATGTTATTTGATTCAACATTATTAATTATTGAATCTAATAATAAAAATTCTATATATAGTTATAATAATAATAATATGAAAACTTCATCTTCATCTGATGAAATATTATCAGATTCAATATTACAAGGTTATATAACTTTATGGTTATTTTTATCTTGCATTACACATATAATTGATTGTAATGGTAATATTATTTACGGTAATAAAGGTACAATTCCTAATTATATATCAGATAAAATTAATAAATTAGAATATAATGAATGTGTTGTTATTATTTTAGGTTATGATATTTTATTTGAAAAATCTTCTATATCATTATATAATAATAATTTAATTCAAATACCAAAAGAAAATAAAACACCAATAATAATTGAATTAAAATTTCATAATAATAAAGCTAAACATGAACATTCATGTTGTTATTCATTTGCTAATAATATACGTAATAAGTTACTTAAACTTGATTATAATTTTCCTAATAATTGTCATAATCCAAATTGGGATCTTTATTTTGAAAGAGATTATTTATATAATTTAAATAAAAGATATCAAGATGCTATTATTTCAAATAATATTTATCTTAATTCTGATATTATACATAGATGGGTTATTACATGTTCAAAACTTATTGAACAAACTTCTTTTTTATCAGAAATTAATAATAAATATAATAATGAATCAACATTACTTATAAAACAAATGCAAGATATTTTAATTAGTCCAAATATTCGTAATATTTTAAATTCTAATATTGATGAAAAAAATATTAATAATATTATTAATCAAAATTACAACATAGATGATAATAATAATAATTTGAATGATAATATGCATGCAAATAACGGTATTAATAATAATAATAATAACACAGATAATAATAATATAAATAATAATGAATTAAATAATAACAATAATAATCATAATAATAACAATATTAATATTCATAATAATTGTAATGATGATTATTATTATAATAATTACAATAATCACGAAGATCATAACAATAGTAATTTGCATGTAAATGACGGTATTAATAATTATTATCATACAGTAGACAATAATATAAGTTACAATGAAATAGATACTAAAAAAGATAATTATAAAGATTATAATAAAATAAATAATTTTATTCAAGAAGAGAATCAGGATATAAATGAAAATGATATAAATGAAAAATCTTCAATTAATATTGAATATGATCGCGATCATCATTATATCAAAATATATGGCAGTAGTAGTAGTGAATATAATAATAGTAATGATGAAAAAAACAATATTAAAGATTATTATTAATCTATATTATTAAAATTTATTTATTTTTTCTTTATTTTTTTAAATATACATTTATTATAAAATATTAATATATTATTGAAATTAATAAATTTTTAAGTAATTAAGGTAATTTTATTTTAATTACATAAAGAAAAAAAAAAAGGGTGGGGGTGGGGGGGGATCAGAATGGGGGGGAAGGCGCTAAAAGAAAGTAATAAAATAGAATAAATAATAATATTAATTTAAATCTTAATGAGATAATAAATTTTAAATATTAATGATTTATTTATTTAAAAAAAAAAAAAAATTATTATGTCTCAAAACTTAATTGTTTTTTTTTTGTATTTTAATATTGTAAATTAAAACAAAAAAAAATCTTTAAAAAAAAAAGTTAATCAATTTTCTTATTTTCTTTTTTTTTTTTTTCTTTTTTTTTAAAACAAGTGATCTTTTCATATTTAAAAATCAAATTTATTTTAAAGATATTTTAAAGATAAAAATGCCAAATCCTGTTGTATATTTTGATATATCTATTGGTCAAACACCTGCTGGTCGTATCACAATAGAATTATTTGCTGATAAAGTTCCTGTAACTGCAGAAAATTTTAGAGCTTTATGTACCGGTGAGAAAGGAATGGGACAATCTGGCAAACTACTTTGTTATAGTGGATCAACTTTTCATCGTATTATTCCACAATTTATGATTCAAGGTGGTGATTTTACACGTGGAGATGGTACTGGTGGTGAATCAATTTATGGTTCAAAATTCAGAGATGAAAACTTTGTCATACCTCATGATGTACCATTTCTTGTTTCTATGGCAAATGCTGGTCCAAATACAAATGGATCTCAATTCTTTATTACAACAGTACCATGCCCATGGTTAGATGGAAAACATGTTGTATTTGGTAAGGTATTAGAAGGTAAAGAGGTTGTAAAAAGTATTGAGAAATGTGGATCACAAAATGGAAAACCAACAAAAACTGTTTGTATTACAGCATCTGGAGCTCTCTAATTACATCATTCAAGAAATTTTTTTTTCTTTTTTTTTTTTTATTTTTTTTTTTTTATTTTTTTTTTTTGTAGTTTTGAATAAGAAATTTAAATAAACTTTAAATTTTTGTTTGTAAAAAAAAAAATTTTTTCTTTATTTTCAATGTCATTTGTTCTAGATACTTAATATTATCATTTCTTAAATCACTAAATTTACTGTTTTATTGATTATTACGATTTGAATTATAATTTTATTATATTCTTGTTGTGTATTTGTTGTTTAAAAGAAAATAAAAATTATTTTATAATTGAAATATAAAAAACATTTTAAAAAAAGAAAAAAAAAAAGAAAAAAAAAAGAATTTAAAGATTTTTTTTTTTTTTTTTTAAATTAAATTTATTCATCTTGAAAAGAAAGTATAGTCTGAATTAATTCAGATTTTCTCATTCTATTATTAATTTCCAATTGTAATTTATTACAAACATCTTTTAATTCTATTACTTTCATTGAATTAAGAACATTTTCACTATAATGTGGAATCTTAGCTATTTTAGCCAATTTACTTATCTTTTTACCTGATTTTTTATTTGTATCTTTTTTTAAATCAGTTTTTTTAATTTTCTTACTATTTGATGTCTCTTCTTCTAATGATTTTAATTCTATAATATTATTATTAGGATTTAATGCTTGTGCTGCTTTAATTATACGATTTTTTAATAATGGTTTTTTTAATTTTCCCAAATTAGTTTTATTTAAAATATCTTTCAGTGGATTATTATTAATACCGTTGTCCACATGCATATCATTGTTATCTAATAACATATCTATATCATTATTTATATTTTTTTTTTCATCAGTATAATCTTCATTATGAAGACGTCTTAAACGTCCTTTTTTCTTTATTGATAAATTATTATTATTATCATTATTATTATTATTATTATTATTAGTTGATAAATCTTGTGAATTATCTAGATTTCTTTTTCTTCCATTATTAATTAAAATATTTTGTTCATTTTTAATATTTTCCAAATCATTGCGCATATTAGATAATTCTTGTATTAAACTTTCTTTTTCTTTTATTAATTTATTTAATTCAATTTCATATTTTTTTTCATTTTTAATAGAATTATCAGTTTTTTTTTCTAATTCAAAAATTTTTTCTTCTTTAGATTCAATTTCTAATTCTCTTAAACTAAGTTGTTCTGTAATACGTGCAATTTCTTTTTCTAATACTTCATTTGTATGTTGTATTTGATTTATTTGTAATAATTGATTTTTTAAAATATTTATATATGCTTCAAATTTATGATTTTCATTTTCAATTAACTTTTTTGTAGAATCTTCTATTAATGTAATTCCTGATTTTATATACCCCTTTAATGGATTAATTAATAAGGAATCCATATTTGAAATAATTACAATTTTATTTTTTTAATTTTTGAAAATTGCTTTAAAAATTTTTAATATTAATAATAGGAAAAAAAAAAAAAAGAAATCTTTGTTTAAAAAAAACTGTACTTGAATCTTTTTTCTATTTATCTCCTTTTTATTGTTCTATAACCTTTTATTTCTTTTTTTGTTCTAAAATAAATATATTAATATGTATAAGTAAATAAATAAATAAATATATATATGTACATACATATATATATATACATATATATATATATATATATATATATATATATATATATGTGATTTATTTATTTAATTAATTAATTAATTATTTAATTATTTAATTATTTAATTAATGTTAATTAAAATAAAACTTTTAATAATTTAAAATTTACATGTTTAATCTAATTCTTAACATGGCAATTTGTAAATTTATTTCCATACCCCTACAGAGGTCTATTGTAAATTAATTTCTAGTATAATGATCCACAAATCACCCGCCTGCTACTTATGTTAAATATATTTATAAAGATATTTATAATAATTAAGAAATAAATTTAAATAATAAATGGAAATTAATGAAAGATTATATATATATATATATATATATATATATTATATAAATATGTACATATGACTAAATCTAAATTAATAATTTAACATCATTATTATAATAATTTATAATAATTTTGAATTATTAAATAATCTTGTATTATTAAATAATCTTGTATTACTAATAATTTTGTAATTAATAATTATTATAATAATTTTACTAATTATTAATAATTATAAAATTAGAATTTAATTATAATTTATTCTTATATTAAAATTTATTTAAAAACTATATTATTTATTATCAAATGATTTATTTTTGTTTTCATTCATTTTAATAAATTTTTGATAATCTTGAAATTGTTGTCTAGGTGTTTGGATTGCTTTTCTGTTAATACCAATAGATATTGTTTCAATGATAGTTAATAATATACCACCTACCATTGCACTTTTTAATGATGCTTTAAATCCACCTCTTATAGCTAATAAACCACCAGTTGCTGTACCAGAAAATATTGCATTCCAATGATCTTCTTTTTTTCTTAATTTTGCAAATAAACAATCAAAACATGAAAATGTTCCACCCCATATAGCAAAACTATTTCCTAATGAAGGAGCTGATCGTCTAGCAAATAATAAACCATTTGTTAACATTTCTGTTTTATTTGTTGAATACTTAATTCCTTTAAAAAAATTTGTGACAAAACCACCAATACATCCCATCCCAAATGCTCCACCTAAATCTTCTATAATTCTATCTGGAAAAGGTTCTCTTGTAAAATCATTATTCATCATATTTAAAATATGCTATTATTATTGTGTGATATATTAATAATATATAAAAAGAAATTTATATATATATATACATATATATATATATATATATATATATATATATATATGATATGATATGATATATTATGTTATATTACATATATATTTTATATTATTATATATAACTTTTTTTTTTGATTTAATTACACTACTAATATATAAAGTATTTTTTAAATACCGGTATTTTAATTATAAATATATTCAAATAAATTATATATATACATTAATATTTATTATTTGCAAAATAATAATAAAAATCTCTAATAATTATTTAAGTGTCCATATGTGAGTGGATCGATAGCTCAGTGGTAGAGCAGGCGACTGCAGATCGTCTGGTCCCTGGTTCAAATCCGGGTCGGTCCTTTTAAAACCGGTATTTTTTTCTTATCTAAATATTTATATAGTATTAATTAATATATATATATATTATACCATATTAGTATTTTAATATAATTCCAATAAATATTATAGAATATAATATATAGCGCCTAATGTATTTTTAGATCAAAAAGCGGTACAGACATGACGTTATTATTGATGTTTTGCGTATTAATAATAAATAAAAAACATGTAATATTTAATTTAATAAGATAAATGATTAATATATTTTAATACGTATATTAAGAAAAAAAAGAAAAAAGATGAAGATAGTATGCATAAATATCAATTAAATTTTTTTTTTTTAAAAAAGAAAAAATTGTGTGTGATCAAGAGGTATTGAATGAAAAAAAAAAAAAATAAATAAAAAGATATTTTAATATATTAATACAATTTGTCTTTTTTTTTCTTTGGTTATTTATAATTAATTACATAAAGTTATTATTTATAAAGATTATTGGTTTGGTTTATTATTGATATATATTTTAAGAATTAATTGAATATTAAGATTTAATTTAAATTATTCTTATTATATATTAGATTAGATTATTTATATATAATATATATAATATATATATTATATATAATATAATATATATTATATATGTAATATTATATATTTATTATTATTAATATTTAATATTATTATTATTATTTAAAGAGAAAAAAAAAAAAAAAATGGAACAAGTACCAGTATCTGATGATATTTCATCTTCACAACAACCTCAATCTTCATATACATTACCTCCACAATTTTCAAATGAACCAGATATAAGAACAATGGCATCAATTAAAGCAACACTTTCTAAAAAAGCTGAGGAATTAGTAAAAGCAGGACAACCATATGTTATGACAAGTTTAGGTCCTATTCCATTACCAGATAATGTTAGAAATCAAATACCAGAAAAATTTGTTGCTGCTCCTGTATTAGAAGAAAGAGAAGTTATTGTAGCTAGAAGAGAAGTACAAGAAAGAATAATTGAAGTACCACAAATTCAATATGAACATAAATTTGTTGAAGTACCACAAAAAGTTGTTGTTGAAAAAATTATTCCTATTCCTAAAGATGTTGTAAGAGAAGTTGAAATTCCTCGTTATACTGCTACAGTAGAAGAAAAAGTTATTGAAGTACCACAAGGTGTAAAATTTGTTGAAGTTCCTGTTGAAGTTCCTATTGCATATCCACCTAGAATTGTTCCTGTTCCAAAACCATATATTGTTGAAAGAACTGTTGAATTATCACGTCCTGTAATTGAAGAACGTTTATTAGAAGTACCACAAAAAGTTTATCGTCAAGTACCTTATTACAAAGATGTTGAAGTTCCATTTGTTGTTCCAAGATATGTTGAAAAACTTGTTGAAATACCATTCCATCCTGGAATGATGTATGATGAAAATATTTTAAATCAAACTGTACCACCTATTCCACCACAATCACATCCATTTATGATGCCATCAGGTTCTGCACCACCAAGTGCGCCATTAGTATCAATGCCACCACCAATGTATTCAAATAATGATCCTGAAGATGTTGCTTCTGACGGATTACCATCTCATCCTGCTATTCCACCATATCATATGTTACCTCAACCACAACCAGGTGTAATACCACAAATGATACCATTAGCAAATTCATATGCTGCATTCCCATTACCACCTGGTGTAAATATGTCTAAACATATGTTAAATTCAGGAAATACTGCTCATATTCCAGGAAAAACACCTATACCTATTAATCCACCACCACAACCACCACAAAATTTACTTAATGGAGCTAATTTAAATCAAGTTAATTATCATCATCATCATAATAATAATAATAATCCACGTCAACAATATCCATATCATTATCCACCACAACAGTAAATAAATATTCAATAATTTATATATTATTATAATTTAATATAATTTATAAATATTATATAAATAATAATTAAATTTATTACTGTTGTATTATTCTATTTTATCTTAATATTTCATATTTCATTAAAATCAATAGGGATCTAATATTTCATATTCTTAAAATTATTTATTATTATTTTTCTTTTTTATTTTTCTTTATATTATTTTTCTTTTGTTTTTTTTAATACTATTAATTATTTTGTATACTATTTGTATTTATAAAATTTATATTATTATTAATATTATTAATATTGTTATAATATATAATTTATAAATTTAATTATATTATTTTTTTTTTTTTTTAATTATTTGCATGTATGTTATTATTATTTATCAATACCGTTATTATTATTATTTTCCACATTATTTTATTTTATCTTATTTCCTTATTATATTATTATTACTTTATTTTTTTTTTTTTTTATTATTATTATAATATTATAATTATCTTTATCTATTTGTAAATAAATATTATTGAATATATTAATTTATTATAATACTTTATTTTTAATTATGTAACAATTAAACTTTAAAAAAAAAAAGGAAAAATTACTAATAATAACAATAACAATAATAAATATTATCTAAATTAATACAAAATTTCTATTTTTAATTAATTTTAATTAAGAGTTATCTATTATTTTATCAATTTTTTTTTTTTTTTTAATAAGTTTAATAAATAATTTTATACATTTAATTTAATCAATTTAAATAGTTTATTCAAACTATAAAGTATTTTTAATATAACAAAATTTATTTAATAATAATTTATAATATATATATATTAAAGAATATAATATGAAATTAATTCATTTTAAAAATTATCAAATATTTAACAAAATAATCATTTATATAATACAAAATTAAAATATTTAAATTTTTAATATCAATATATTCATTAAAAAGAAAATAGTACTAATAAAAATAATATAAATACACGATAAAAGTAATTTATACTTAAAAAAAAAAAAAAAAAAGAAAATAGAAAGAAAAAAATATTCATCATTAAATATTAATATATATATGTATATATATATATATATATATATATATATATATATATATATATTAATATATGCATAATTTATAAATAAAATATAAAATATAATGTATTTTAATATTAAAACATACAACAAAATAATATCACAGTAATTAAAATATTAATCAAATATTCATAATATTATAATAGTAATTAAAAAAAAAAAAAGTTAAAATAATAATATAACAAAAAAATAAGATATAATAAAATAATATGAAAAATAATAACGGTATTAACAATAATAACAGCATGCATGCAAATAATTTAAAAAATAATAATAATGCAATTACATTTATAAATTATACATCAAAATAATATTAATATTAATATTAATTATATATTATAAATTCAAATTTTAAAAATATAATAATACTATAATTTTAAACAATACTAATACAAATAATATTACAAATATTAATAATATATAATATTAAAGTATTAAGTATAATTATATAGAATTATAACAACAAAATTATTAATAGATACCAAAATATAATATTTAACAATATTATTTAAATAATATAAATACTTACAATACTAAAAAATAAAAAATAAAAATATATTTAAAATATTATTAATTATAATATTAATAATATTAAAAAATATTAATAATATTATAATTTCTATAATAATATGTTACAATACAATAACAAAATATTATATTACACTATATATATAACATTAAAATACCAAAATTATTGTAATATATAATAATACCAAAATATCACAATATTATAAATTCCACAATATTAAGATAATATTAATAATGTAATTATAATTAACATAATCTCATATAAATTATACAATAATTCTCATAAAAATATTAATAATAAAATACAATAAATATTAATAATAAAACATCATAAATATTAATAAAAATAAAATACCATAAATATTAATAAAAATAAAATATCACAAATATTAATAATATAAATAATAATAAAAAACATATTGACAATTATATAATCACATAAATAATACACCATAATATAATATTACAATACCAATAATATCATAATTATATAATTTTTAGATAAAATATATTTATAATATTACAAAAATATTAATAATATAAAAATAAAATATTATAATTAATATTAAAATCCACAATATTAATCAATCAAGTATTATTCATATGAAACATTAAAATAAAACAATAAAAATTACATTTAAAATAACAAATATTTATAAAAAAAAAAAATAATATAATACCATTAATAAATATCACAAACATTATATTAATTCAACATTTAACACAATTATTAAAATACCATCAAAATGTTAATAAAAATACAATACCATAAATATAATAATAATATCAATAATAATAATAATAATAATATATATATGTATGCATGTATATATATTACAAATATTAATAATTAATACAATATTAAAAATAACATATTTAAAACAAATATTAAAAATATAATTATTAGGAATCACCCATAACAATAACAAATAAATATAACCCATAAATAATATAATAATAAACAATAAATAAACCCATAAATGTTAAAAAAAATAAATAAATAAAAAATTATAATAAAAATAAAAATATATAACCCATAAAACTATTTAACAAAAACCCATTTAATATTAATAATTAAGATTATGAAATATAAAATAACCATTAAATCCAATTATAATTATAAATTATTTTTTAAAATAAAAAAAAAAAAATATTAAACCAATAAATAATATTAAAAATACTGTAATTTTATAATAATTCGATAATCCAATATAAATCCATAAATTGCAATAGAAATAATCAACAATTATAAACGATAGAAAACCATATTAATATATAAACCAAATTAATAACCATTCAACAAATAAATAATATATTTATAAATAACGAAACAATGTATTTATCACAATTAAAAAGAAAAAAGTAAAAAATACTGTAGAAATTATCACAAAATGATGAAATTATAATTTAATATTATATATAATATCATATTATAATTATAATTTATATGTATATTATTTATTATTATTATTATTGTAATATAATAATATTATATATAATATATATATAATTACCATTGATTATTTTAACAAAGAAAAAAAAATAGAATTTATATTTCAATATATTTTAAAAAATATCATCATAAGTATTAATAAGATTATTTGTGTTAAATTTTTGAAAGAAAAGAAAAAATTCTGTTATAAATAATCATTTTCTTGAGATCATATAATTTAATACCATATAATGATTACCATTAAATATATTAAAAATAAATATATCAATCAAATATATTAATAAAAGGAAGATATAATTAAAAATGAAAACAATATTTTCTATTTTATTTTAAATAAATTTATCTGAAACAATTAATATTTTAAATAATGATTATTTAAAATAATAAATAATCTGATTATTATTACCAATATAATATTAGATATATTATATACATATATGTAATATATATATATATATATATATATATATATATATATATATATATATATGTAAATTAAAATACCATTAATATTAAAATTGTTTAATAAAATAAAATAATAAAATTTTTTTTCTAAGAGAAAAAAGAAAAAAATCTATATAAAATATTGAGAATAAAAAAAATTATTTATAATTAAATATAAAAATAAAATATAATTTAGATATGATTCAAACATATCTTATTATAAATAAAATCTAAATAATATTATAAAGTGGGGTTAAAATTTACCACATTATTTCCCCTCATTACCACTAATAATAAATAATTTAATTAATATCTTTTTTTTTATTAGTTTTTTTTTAATTTATTTTATTATTTATATTTTAATTTCTTATTTAAGATTTTATTTCATTATATTTTCATTATAATAATATATATGTATTATATTTAATAATATATAATTAAACAAATCTGCAATAACGTCTTGTCGCGCATAGGCGGTTACTTTTTGATAATGAGTATCGATACCAATAACGCGGATCTATATATTAAAAATAAATAAAGATTTATTAGAAATAAAATAAAATAATCAAAAAATTCATAAAATAAAATAAAATAAAAAGAAAAATAGAAAATAATAATAATAGAATTAAATAATGAAAATTTTAATATTTTATTAAATATTAGAATTATATATTAATTTAGATATTTATTTATTTTTTACAATTGAGAAGAATTATAATAATATTAATATTTAAAAATTAAGATCATTTAATAAATAATTAATATTATTATTTATTAATTGTTTATTAAATATATATTAATAATGAATTCAAAATTATATATTGAAGTAAATGAAAGAAATGAAACAAATTGTCCTGAACCATTAAATGAATTTTCAGATATGTATAAACATAAAAGAATGCCATGTAAATCAGCTTTAAATTTTGGTGAAAATATAAATAATGGTTATGTATCTAATTTTATACCAGAATATCCAATAACATATTATTCAAATCCAGAAATTATTCATCAAGGAACAAATTCATTAGTAGAACCTAAACAATTATATACATATTCATCACCAGTAGGAGATCTTGAAAAAACTATAGAACATTATAGAATTAATCATGATATAAATTGGAATAATAATAATATGTTAACACCAACACATTCTGGTTCATTAGAAATGTTATTATTTGAAAGAAGAGATAGTCCAATATTTAATGATACATTAAAAAATTGTACATCATTTGAAAGATTAAATAATATTAATAATATAAATATAAATAAAAGAAATACAAATATTATATTTCCAGTAGGACAAAAACTTGAAAGATTATCATCTAATGAAATTATTAATAATAATTTTAATACATATTCAGAAATTGATAATAATGATATTCCTGTTGATATAGAACAATATACTCATATTAATTATTTTGAAAAATTTTTGAATACAAATAATGACCAAATTAAATAAATTTAATTAATAATTAAAAAAAAAAAAAAATTTTTTTTTTTTAATATTTTATTTTATTTAATTATCAAATAATTCAAATGAATATCCTGAAACACCTCTTATTATTTGTATAAATATAAAAGAATAATAA
The DNA here is from genome assembly GCA_001593455.1 of Cryptosporidium baileyi. Classification (NCBI taxonomy): domain Eukaryota; phylum Apicomplexa; class Conoidasida; order Eucoccidiorida; family Cryptosporidiidae; genus Cryptosporidium; species Cryptosporidium baileyi. The sequence continues at coordinate 20,759 of JIBL01000118.1, forward strand.
CCACCTGGTATTATACATAATATACCTAATATTAATGATGGTATTGAATCTAGATATTTTCTAGATAATGTTAATATTATTCCAAGATATGTAAAACATGTACCTACAATAAATAAAAAAAGTGATAACATTATAGGTTTTATGGGTATATTATTTTCATTTTTTAATGAGACTGGATAATTAATATTATTAATTGATTTATTATTTTTATTATCATCTTGTGGACTTTTTTTTCTTAAATTAATTTCCATATTTTATATTAATTTGAAATTTATATATTTTATAAACATAAAAAAAAAAAAAATTTAAATATATTATTTAAAAAAAAAAATCGAAATAAAAAATTAAAAAATATAAAAGTGCCTTGACCCGTGATCGAAACGGGGACCTTAAGATCTTCAGTCTCACGCTCTCCCAACTGAGCTATCAAGGCGATCTGTTATCGTGGTCCGTATTCTAGTTGAATATAATTAATATTTTATTAAAATCTTATTAATTCTTTTCTTTTTTATTATTACTATTTTTCTTTTTTTATTTTTATTTCTTTAAATAAAAAAAAATATTTTTATTTATTTTTTCTCTTATTATAAAATAATGATATCTAAATTATTAAATATTGTCTATAAATATTTCCTATAATAAATATAATTTATTCTTAACTAATTAATAGATCTATTGCATTTTATTTAAATATATATATATATATAAGAGTTTGATAATTTATATTAAATTAATATGTAGGAAAAAGGGAAAAATAAAAAAAAAAAAAAAAAAAAGAAGGGATAAAAAAAATAATAAATAAATAAATAAATAAATAAATGAAATATTGATATAATATATATTATCTATGAACAATATATAAATACTTAAAATATTGTAATTTAATTTTACAATTTTAGAAGTTCAATTAATAAATAATAACAACAATTAAGACTTATAAAATATAACAAAATAATGATTAATTAATAAAATAATCATTAGTTTCATTGTTAATAATTACAAATAATAATTAATATATTTCAATATTTTTTATTTTTATCATTATTTTAATTATATTATTAATACGCATAGGCGCCTTATTTTCTTTTTTTTTTTTTTTTTTTTCTGCTTCCATATAAAATAATTTTTAAATCCTTGTAAATACGTAATTACATGTCTTTTCCATGTAACATTAAAAAATGGGGTAGATTGTGTAATATATGAAGTATAATATTTCGAAAAAATAAAAATAAATATAAATAATTTAATAAGATAGAAAAATTATATTTCATTTAATTTTTGATATTAAAAAAAGATTTATCAAATATTTACAAAAAAGAATAATAATAAATCTTTTTTAATATTTATTCGTCATTATATCCTGTGAAAATAATAATCTTAATCTAAATTACGAAATTATTTACAAGAAAAAAAAAAAAAGAAAAAAAAAAAAAAAATATTAATAATAATAATAAAGAATTGAGAGGTAAGAAATATATAATTATTGTTTAATCATGTCAGAATCTATGCAATCAATACCACAATATACTTCTATGGTTGCACCATCATCAGTTGTATTAGAACAAACTGATGCAGCTGCTCCATCAACATCAATATTAAATTGTTGTTCTGGATCTCAAATGGGTGAAAATGGTGCAGATCCTGCACTAACAATGAGTTCTACACCTCAAATAGGAAGAGTTCGTTTTGCATCAACAGGTACTGCTATTGTTACAAGAGATGGTGTTATTTCATTTGAAGAATTTCTAAAAAAAGGAGCACCAGTAGATCAAATGCTTATACCACCATTTCCACAAGTTTCAGGTATTCCAATGTTTGAAGATGGTACACCTGATATCGCTACAATTCATTCAACATGTAATATCGTTAATTTATCACAAACTAGTCAAACAAATACAATACCAAATTATGACATTGGAACAAATAATAGTTCATTATTACCACAAAGAGAAGATTCAAAATAAAATAACAATATCTAATAATAATTCAATTAGTAAAAATAATAGTAGTTATTTAGATAAAGATTAGGATTAAATTTATAATTTATCAATACAGGATCTTTAATTTTTTTTTTTTTTTTTTTTTTTCTTTTTTTGTTTCTTCTTTTAAACTAAACAATAATGTTATAATATTTTAAAAATCTATATTTTATAATTATTTAAATAAATTATTATTCATTAATATCACATATAGGTGTAGACCAAAGTAATAATCTTTCTTCCCAATCAATATCATCATCTAAATAATAATTTTCTAATTGATTACAAATAATAGAATCTTGATCTTTTTCAGAATCTAATTTTATTTCTTCAATTTTAATTTGATTATCTTTAAATATTTCTAATATATATTCATCAAATTCATTATTATATTCATAATTATTAATGTTATTTTCTATATTAATATTATAATTATTAATATTTATATCATTATTATTATTATTATTATTATTATTATTATTATTATTATTATTATTATTATTATTATTATTGCCTAAATTATTATTATTATTATTATTAATCAAATTATTGTTATTAATACCGTTATTTACATGCATATTAATATTATTATTATTATTATTATTATTATTATTATTTTGTATATTATTATTAATACCGTTATTTACATGCACTCTATTATTATTATCATTCAAATCATAAATATTATTATTATTCAAAGTATTATTATTAAAATATTTATTATTATTATAAAAAGGTATTCTTTTTTTTAAATTAGAATCAAAAATTTGATTTATATATAAAGAAATATAATTAAAATATTGATTTATATTTGAATATATTCTATTATAAATAGAATATATTAAAATTTTACGTGGTATAATTAAAAATTGATTAAATGTTTTTATTGAAAGTATATTATATAATTCATATGCAGATATACAACTCATACCTTTTATTGAAATTAATTTTCTAATATTTTTATATAAATTATTATCTTTTATAAAAATATTAGAATATTCTTCTAATAATGTAATAGATTGTAATTTTTTTAAATAATTTTGAAATATTATATTTAAACTCCACCAATTCATATTTTGTGTAAATATAATACAAGATATACACATTGATAATGCATTATTAAATAATTGTTGAATATCATTAATTGTTATATATTTAAATAATGATATAATTTCTTCAATAGAATTATTATTTAATAATGATCTTATAATTAAAGAAGCATATAATCTTTGATATCTTTTAAATATTCTATTATCTTTAAGTTTATCAGGAAGATTATTATTATTTAATTGTGATGCCCAAGAAATTAATTGTAAATCAAATCCTAATTTAATTAATGAATTTCTTTCAATAATATTTATTTGATTTATAATATTATATAATATATTCCAATCAATTCTAAAATATGTTTGTATTATAGAATAATTATCATTATCATTATATGGAAATGGTGTTACTTGAAATGATGTATATATTATATCATTAATTATTATATTATTCATATTATTTTTAAGTTCTAAATATAATTCAAATCCTATATATGGTGATAATCCTGATGCAACAATTGATTTACCTAAACATGTACAATAATAATTTAATGAATAATTTTTATAAAATAAATTATTTATATTATTTTCTTTATATATTATCATTTTTTTTTCAATTAAATAATTTAATACAATTTCTAAATATTGATCTTTTGTATATAAACTTTTATAATAATTAATTTGATATGACATTAAAGTACATTCAATAATTAAATTTAATATAGAATTATTAAATAATGATTTATTAATATTATTAATATTATTAATATAAAAATCATTTAATATTGATAATATTTCTAATATTAAACGTATTAAATTATTAATTTTATAAAAAAATGTACTTTTTAATGGTAATAAATCAGATGTTATTAATTTTATTGCATTAATTATTTCATCATTATTAAAATTTTCTTTTAATTGTTGATTATTTATTAATATAAAACTTTCACCATAATTATTTTTTTGACCAACTCTACCAGCTCTACCAGACATTTGTTTATAATCAACAGAATTTAAATATGATTTACCAATATTAATACCTCTAAATATAACTCTTTTAGATGGTAAATTAACTCCTGCAGCTAATGTTGAAGTTGCTGTTAATAATGATAATATACCATTACGATATCCTTTTTCAACAATTTTTTTTTCTATATGTGTAAGACCAGAATGATGATAACCTATACCATTAATTATACATTCTATTAAAATATTATTTTTATTCGATTTTTTATAATTATTTAAATTTTGTGTTAATAATTCATTAACTAATTGATATCTTAATTTTTCTATTTTTTTAAAACTTGATAATACTTTATATTGATCATTATCATATATATTAATACCTTCACAAAATTTTTTTTTTAAACATCTTGCATAAAATAAAGCAGTATATTCAACAGAATATTTAGATGGACAAAAAACTAATACACTTTCACCTTTTTTAAGTGCATCCCATCCTATTATTAATAATTCATTCATATTTACTATTGGATATTTCCATTTATTTGAATTAATTATTTCATTATTAAATTCATTTAAATTATAATTATTATATATATTATAATTATTCCAATTTTTTATTTTATTTAATGTTAATTCAAATGATTCATTTATATCAATATTATTATTTATATGATTAATTGGTTTAATATATGCATTACCATTAATTACAATATGTTCTATTAATGGTATAGGACGATAATTACTTTGATATACTATAGCATCTAACCATATACCTATATCATATAAATTTGGTAATGTTGCACTCATACCTATTATTTGTATATTATTATTGTTATTATTATTATTATTATTATATAATTTATTAAATAATTTAATTTTTGTTAACATAATTTCTAATATATAACCTCTTTGTTCATCACCTAATAAATGTAATTCATCAATAATAATAATTCCTAATCTTTTAAATAATATACCTTCTTCTATATAATAATTTATTAATGCATTTGCTTTTTCGATTGTTGCAACACCAATATCAAATTTTTCAAATATATTTGTTTTACTATTATGATGAAATTCACAAACTTTTAAACCACATATTTCACCACCTAATTTATAATATATTTCTTTTTTTTCTGTAACTAATGAAACAAATGGAAATACTACTAATGCACTATAACCTGTATCTAATACTTTTTTATACATTAATAATTCACTAACTAATGTTTTTCCACCACTTGTTGGTGCAGAATATACTAAATTACGATTTCCTTCTAAAACACCTTCTTGAGTTATACATTCATATTGCCAATCATATAATTTAGTAAGACCATTATTTAAATAATAATTTATTAATCTTTTATCTAAATTTAAATTTTCTAATGAGTTACCATTATTATTTTTTATTTTATTTGATAATTCATTATCTAATTGATTAATTATATTATTTTCTATATCATCTTCTAAAATAATATCAACAATTTTATTATCTTCAATATTTCTTATATATTCAATATCTTCTATATTATAATTCATATATAATATACTAAATTATTATTTAATAAAACATTAATAATATATAATTTAAATACACCGCTAATTATTTAATATTAAATATTAATTTTAATAGATATTAATAGAAGAAGATAAAACAAAGAAAATATTATTATTTTGTGTATTATTATTATTATTATTATTATTATAAGAAAAAAACTTTTTTTTTTCTTTATTTAATTTATATATTGAAAAGTTGAAGTAAATTTTAATATAAAATTAACAATTGCATGCAATTAGTGTATTCTTTAAAATGTTTTTTTTTTTTTTTATTTTCATTTTTATTTTCAAAAAAGATATTGGAGTATTTCTATTTCACACAATAATTTATATTATTGCACATAATTTAACACAATTATTTGTAACTAAAATTTCATAGTAAAAAATTAAATATAAATAATTCAGTATAATGTAATATTATATATATATATATATATATATATATATATATATATATATATATATATATATATATAATATTATGTAAATTAATATAAGTATTTTATTTTTGATTAAAAATTTTTTTCAAAGTTGCAATATTTTGATACAATATTCGCGCCCACTTGATGGCGCTAGTAACAAAAATATATTTTTATTATAATAAATGACTTTAAACATGCCAATATTTGATTAGTTAAAAAAAAATTAAGATTAAATATATTAATATATGAAAGGAAAATAAAATAAAAACAAAAATTTTAAAATTCATTATATAAATATAATTATTTATTTATCTATTTTTTTTTTTCCTTTTTCAATATTAATATATAATAAAAGTTTTTTTTTTTTTTATTTTATAAAAATTGAAATGTCTTGGAAATGGTTTATATCAAGTATAGCTACATTATTAACATTAATTATATCAATAATTAATATAAGTCATCAATATTTGAATTTATGTAAACCAAAATTACAATTATATATCTGTAGAATTCTTACAATGATACCAGTATATGGTATATTATCTTATATATCATATATGTTTGTAGAATATGCAACATTTTTAAATATAATAAGAGATTGTTATGAAGCATATGTAATGTTTTCATTCTTAAAATTGTTAATATTTTTTATTGGTGGTGATGAAGAAATTATTAAACTATTAGAAACATCAAAAAAAACAAGACCAGAAATATGGCCACATTATCATTTAAATAAATCACTAATTATAATAGGATTGATTGAAAATAATGAAAATATAATAAAATATAATGATAATAAAAATTGTCAATTATGTGATATTTATAAAGATTATTATTATGAGAAAGAAATAGATAATATTTATATAGAAAATTTAAATAAATGTAATTGTATAGATTATCATTTAAAAATTTCAAGATTTTATTCATTTATTAAATTAGGTGTAATTCAATTTGTTATTATTAAGCCAATAACAGCATTATTTTCATTATTTTTAGAATATTTAGGACTTTATGGTGTTGGATTATTTTCATTACGTAATGGTTTTCCATATATATCTTTATTAAATAGTATATCAGTTACAATTTCTATATATTCTTTATTTTTATTATACATATCACTTAATGATCAATTAGAACCAATAAAACCAGTTATAAAATTTTTTTGTATAAAATTAATTATATTTGTAAGTTTTTGGCAATCAATTATTTTATCAATATTATCTTATATTGGTATTTTTCCTAAACAAGAATTATATACTATTAAGTTACATAATTGGTTACTTACTATTGAAATGACAATATGTTCTATAATTTATGGTATAGCATTTTCTATTAAAAATGATTTTAAAAATCATATTTATTATAATGATGAAATTATAATTAATAATGATAATAATTATAAATATAATATTAATAATAAAGATGATAATATAAATGATCAATTTAATAATATTGATTGGAATAATAATAATAATATAAATAATCAAGAAATTAATGATATTAATATAAATAATAATATATATATAAATCAAATTAATAATAATAAATTAAATAATAGTTATATAAATAAAAATCAATTAAATATTTTAATTATTCCAAAAAATATTTTATTTTTATTATTTAAAATAATTTATATATTAAACCCTCAAGATATTATACAAGATACTAAAAATTTATTTAAAAATTTAAAATATAACCATTATAAATATAATTGTATAAATAGAAATAAATTTGATATTAATTTATGTTAATATTATTATAAGCTATATATATTTTTTTTAATTTTTTTATTTATTTATTTATTTATTTATTTATTTATTTATTTATTTATCCATTTATTTATCCATTTATTTATCCATTTATTTATTTACTTATTTATTTATTTATATTAATTATTTTAGATTTATAAGATAATTTTGAATCATATTATTTGTTTTATTTATATTTTATACAATTAAGATTTAAATATTAAGATCATAATTTATTATTTTTAGTTAATAAATAACAAATGAAAATAATTAATATATAACTTACCGCCCACATGCGTGTTGCAATATTAATTTAAACCCACACTAATATTTTAAAAAAGAAAATAAAAAAATCTTGTTTAAATAAAATATATTTATTATTATATATTTTATATGATATGATATCTGAATCATTTTCTGAAATATATAAGTAAGTTTATTATTATTTATATTATTATTATGATTATAATTATTTATTATTACAAATAATTAATTTCAGAACAATACAAGAATGTTGTCCAATAAAAAATTCACTATTAAATTATTCTGATATTATTTCAAATATTATAGATATTAAGGTATGTATTAAATAATTAAAATAATTATATTTTAATATTATAATATATAGGAAAGAAAAAAAAAAATGGAAATTAGCATATTGTAATGCATTAGAATGTTCAAATAGTCTATTACATTTATTAAATAACAATTTAGAAGATTTATTAAATAAAGAAGATCAATTAAAATTACAAGAAAATTTATTAGAAAAAAAAGAAGAAATTAAAACAAAAGAATTAGAATTAAATAATATTATAAAAATAAATGAAGATGAATTAAAAAAAACAATAGAAAATAATATAATAGAATTGAAAATATTATATAATGAATGTAAAAATCTTGAAAATGAATTTAATAAAAAGGGTTCTAATATTCCAAATATTATTGAAAGTATAAGTAAAAATGATATAAATTTTGAATCAGAATATTTAGATAAAAAATTTAATGTAGAAGATATTCATAAATTACAAGATATAAGAAAAGAATTATTAAAAGAATTAGAATTATTACGTAATGATGAATATAAATTAGGAGAAGAAATTAAAGAATTAGAATTAAAATGGAGAAATTATAGTAAAAGAACAGAAAGATTAGAGAAAGAAATATTATTAAAAAAGACAGAAACTAGTCATGAAGCTATTCAAATTGATGCTCATATAAATAGTCGTCTAAGTATTAATAATAATGAATTAAATCAATTAGATGATAAAGATAATAATCGTAAAAATAGACGTGATAGTGTAATAAAATGGATTGATAGATTATCAACTAATAATAACGATAATAATAATAATATATCTAATAAAAATTACGATAATAATATATCTAATAGTATTGATGAAAAAGACGAAGAAGTTCAAGGTGAATTGCAAGTTTTAAATTTACTAAGCATAATAAAAATAAATGATGATAATTTTAATAATAATGATAATAATGAAAATAATAATAATGAAAATAATATTAATGAAAATAATAAAAATAATAATATGCATGTAAATAATAATAATAATAATAATAATAATAATAATAATAATAATAATAATAATAATATAAAAAATAATAATAATGAACTAAATAATGATATATTAAATTTAAAAATTGATCCTTCACCATTATTATCTAATTTTTTAGATCCTGATTTTATTTATTTACCTGAAATTAAACCAATAGAATCTATTGATAAATCTAGAATAAATTATCAAAACAATTTATTTAAATTTGGTAAAATTTATTTTAAAATAAAGATTAAAAATCAATGTGATGGTAATAAAACATTTGAAGAAATTCAATTAATTAATTCAAATAATGAAGCAATAAGTAATGAAGATATTGCATTATTTAATATATTTATTGGAGAATTAAAAAGAAATGAAAATATATCTATATCATCTATAGGAAAATTATTATGTAGTACTCTTAAATAATTTTTTTTTGTATTAATGATGTCTTAGTCCAAGGTGATAACATTCCTATATAACTTAAAAATTTTTTATTTTTGTAATAATTTTTAAATTTAATACAATGAATTACGGGATGTTTATAATATTGAGAGTTACATGATATTCTTAATGAATCAATATTGATCATAATTTTATTATCTTTTATTATATCTGAATAATATATTTCTTTAAAAAAATCTATTTCTTCATTGTAAACAAATTTAAATGTTTCATTAAAAAAATTAATATCATTTTTTAATATTGATTTCTTATTTAAATTATTTGTATTTATATTATCTGTATTATTATATTTTAACATCAATTTTTGCCATAATTCATCAACCTGTTTGTTTGATATATTATTACAATTATTCATATTTTGTTTCTCTTTTTTATTAATATTTATTAAATATCTTAATCTCATAATTTTATTTTCTAAACCTATATCTTCATCTAATTTTATGTCATTATTTATTATCATTTCTCCCATTACTTCTTCAACACATTCTTCCAAATTATTCATATTATTTCTTAATGCATATTTTGTTAATTTATTTAATCTATGAAATTTTATTTCATCACTTAATACATTTCTTAATATTGATAATAATTCATGATGTATATGTATACCATATAAATATACATTTGTATTATTTAAAATATATTCTATATATGATTTATCATTCAAAAATATTGATAATTTATTTCCTAAATAATTTTTTGAATCTTCATTACATAATATATTATTTGTATTTTTATAAGAATAACTTTTTAAACAATTTAATCCATATTTTTTTATAAATTTTGTATTATTTAAAATTAATACATATTTATTACCTAAATATTCTTTATTTCTTATTATTCTTAATTTTTTATATAAATTTAATCTTCTTAATTCCATATTATTTAATAAAACTATTTTATCTTTTTTTAAATAACCTTTATCTTTATTATTGTGATATTCACCTTTCATTCTTCTATATAAATCATAAAATCTATTATCCCATATATTATCTATATTATATAATGTCGATTTTGAATTATTATTTATTGATTTTATTGATTCATTATTCAAACTTTTAATCATTAAATTTTTTTTAACAATTGGTAATTTTTTAATTAAATTATTATTATTATTATTATTCAAGTTATTATTTAAATCATCAATATTTTTATTAATGACGTTATCAAGATCCACATTATCATTTTTATCATCAATATTGTCATTATTATTATTATCTATACTATGAATTAATAATGAATCATTATTTTTTTTTAATTCTTTCAAGTTTATTGAATTTGATTTAACTAAATTATTTTTTGGCAAAAAGTTTTTTTTTAATAATCCTTTCTTTATATCTATTGAAGATTTTAATTTATCTAATTCATCTGACATTTTCTTAATATTTATTGATTTAGATTTTAAAATATCTTTTTTATTATTTTTTAAATTATTTAATTCTTTTATATTATTTTTTTTATATAAAATATTATCTTTTACATTTATTGATTTATTTTCTATTATTTTTTTATTAAAATCTGTTTTATTTAAAATTAATTTCCCATTATTAACATCTTGTTTATATTTTAAATTATCTTTATTATTAATAGATATTTTATTATCATTTATTTTAACATTAAATTTTTTTAGTTCATTTAATTTATCATTTTTCATTAGATTCATTGTTTCATTTGATTTTTTTCTAATTAATATTTTATTTATATTATTGTTAAATTTTAATTTATTATTATTATCAATTTTTTTTAATTCATTATTTTTTAATTCATTACTTTCTATTTTATTTTTTAATTTTAATACATTATTTAAATTACCTATTTTCTTATTACAATATTTATCAATAATTGATTTTTTATTTTCAATATCAATAACAAAATCTTTTTTTAAATTATATTTTGTTGATAATAGAGTTAAATTTAATTGTTTAATTCCCTTATTATGTAATTTGTCCAAAATTTTTTGTATCATGTTAGTACTTAAATCTATAAAATATAATTTTTTTTTGTATAAATTATTATTAATTATTGTAACATCTAATTTTTTAAATTTATTTTTTAAATTATAATCTATCAAATCTTTTATTTTTATTTCTTGAATCATATTTTTTTTATATTCAATTATATTTTTTAACATTTTTTTTTTTTCATGAATATATTTTTGAATCATAAATTTTTTTTTATTTTCCATAATAATTTGATTTACACATAATTCATTGTAATAAATATGATTATAAATATTATTTAATTTAAATTTTGGATTAATTCTTTTCTTTTTTTTTATAATCTTCTTATTTTTCCAATTATTTTCTTTATAAATAAATTTTAAACATTTTGGTAAATTACAATTGTTAGAATAAATATCTTGTTGAATTTTATTAGATAATATAATAGGTAATTTTTTATTAATTATAATATTATTTGAATTATTTTTAATATTTCTTATTTTTTCAACAAATTTATTCATTACATTAATATTAGGGGGAGTATTATTAATTATACTCCCCCTAATAGAAAAAAATGTTGTTTTTTTTTATTATTTATACCGTTATATACATGCATATTATTGTTATCATCCACATGTATATTATTATTGTTATATAAATAATTATTAATATATTCATATTTATTTATATAATTTCTATTTGATTTATTTCTTATTTTAAATATAAATCTTTTTAAATATATTTTTAATAATGAAATTTGAAATATAAAATCAATTAATTTTTTTAATTTAATTTTATTAACAAATATTTTTAAATTATTTTCAATATTATCTAATTCTTTTAAATGATCTTGAGCTTTTATATTTTTAATATTTTGTTGATCATAATTTATATTATTTTCATAATTAATATTATTAAATGTCCGAATAGGTACAATTAATTTAGATTTATTCATTTTAATAATATATTATAAAACTTTGTTTTATTTAAGAAAAAAAATTGTTAATAAATTTATTTTTAAAATATGAAATATTTAAATTAAATCTTAATTTAAATTTTAGATACTCACACAAATTTTTCAAGATGCACTCAAATAAACAAGTGACCGCTTATATTTATAGCGGGTTTTGTTGATAACAATTTCTATAAGGGTACCGAATAATTAATTATTAAGATCATTATTAAAAAAAAAAAAAAAATAGTTAAAAATTTAAAAATAAAAGAATATTTAAAAAAATGATTAATTTTTTTTTAATAAAAAATAATTAATTAAAATTAGAGTGATAAATATATATTATGAATTTTTATTTTTTTTTTATTTATTTTTTTTTTTTTTTTTTAATTTAAAAAAAAAAAAAAATTTTGATTTCATCCCTAAATATATTATTTAAATATTGTATAAATAATTAATTTTTTTCAATATAAATAAATTTTGAATTTTTTTTTTTTTTTTTTTTAAATTAATAAATAAAAATGAATTGGTGTAATCCATCAAATACAATAATTAGTTTAAAGTTTGCACATAATTTTTTAAGAATAATTGGTTATTACTTTATTATATTACTGTTTTGGGCAATATATAGATATTTATATAATAATTATATTGACTTAAAATCAAAATCTTCAAAAAACCTTAATAATAAAAATAATAGCAATCTGATTGGTTATAAAAAATGTGTATTTGGTGAAATATTAAAATATATATATATTATAATTATTTTATTATCTCAAGTTTTATTATGTATTGTAGTATGGAATGTAATATGTAGTTCAGCCATTGATGTACAACCATATTGGAATGAAAGAGCAAAAACATATATAATTTTCTATTGTATAGGTTTAATTTCATGTTTATTATTATATTTTTTAGAACCAACTTTTTCAACATTTTTTTATTTATATGATACATTAGATAAATGTTTATATGTAAAATCAAGAAATAATAAGAATTTTTTTAAAACATTAATTAATATGATTAGAAGTAGAAATAAAGACAAATTATTTGATAATGATAATAATAATCATCATCCTCATGATAATAATCATAATATTATATTACCATTATTACCAGTATTAAAGAGAAATGATAATACAAGATATTTATATTATAATCAAATAATATATACATACATAGATTCAATTTCAAATTTTGTATCTTATGATTATAAAAATTTTAGAAAAATAATAAATATAAATGAAATTAATATGAATGGTTTAAATAATAAAAAAATTGATGAATTATTATTAAATATTGGTAAAAATAATATAAATTTAGAAATACCAAATAAATTCAAAATATTTGGTAAAGAATTATTACATCCAATAAATATATTAAGATTAGGTTCATTATGGCAAGGTATATTTCTTAGATTTTATATATGGTCTATTTTATGGTTTATAATGATTTTATATACAACTTTTAAAACATTAAAATTGATTATAAATAGTCAAGAAAATATTAAAAAAGTATTAGAAAATTATGTTGAACGTCTTGTAACAGTTAAAAGAGATGGAAATATAATGAAAATACCTTCACATGATTTAGTTCCAGGAGATATAATATTTTTAAATCAAGGATTTATTGCACCATGTGATATTTATGTAATTTCTGGTTGTGTAATAGTTAATGAATCATTTATTACAGGAGAATCAAATCCTGTATTAAAAATGCAAATAGATTTAGAATCATTATTTTCTAATATTGATGAAATTATTAATGATAATATGGATGATAATAATTATATTAATAATAATATTTATTTAAATGATACTATAGATAATAATAATAATAGTAATAATAATAATATTAATAATAATAATAATAATAATAATAACACGAATAATAATAATAATAATAATAATAATAATAATAATAGAATGTATGTGGATAATAATAATAATAATAATAATAATATGAATGATTTGAATAATAATAATAAAAATACTTGTTCAACTTTAGATTTTTCAAATGATGAATTTGATATATTCCAATCAAATATAAATATTGATATTAATAAAAATAAATTTGATAAAAAAAATATTAATAATCAAAATATTAAATCAATTCCAAAACCAATTTACATGGGTACAAAAATAATTAATTCTTTATCTTCAAATGAATCATATAAATCAGCTATTGGAATTGTTTATAGAACAGGAATATATTCATCACATGGACAATTATTATTTAAAATAATAAATTCATTTTCAAATAAAGATTCTTATTCTATTTCAAATATTAAATATATAAAAAATATTTATTCTTTATGGTTAATTATGCTTTTATCTGCTATAACGGTAATTTTATATCAAAATTATTTACTTGGATGGAGTACTGGTTCATTTTTTTTTGCTGTTGGTACATTTATACAATTATTACCATTATGGGCACCTACATGCATACAATTTTCATTAAGTAAAAGTGTAGAAAGATTAAAAAAATTATTTTCATTTTCTACTGCTTTTCCTATGGACATTCCATTTGCTGGTAAACTTAAAGTTATTTGTCTTGATAAAACAGGAACTTTAACACATAATAAAATGACATTTGTAGGTATAGTTAACACATATAAATTTTTAAATTATTTTAATGATGACAATAATAATACAACTAAATTATCATTATTAAATAATAATAATAATAATATGCATGTAAACAATAATTTGAATAATAATGATAATTTGCATGTAAATAACGGTATTAATAATTCAAATACCAACAATAATAATAATAATGAACTTAATATACAAATACAAAATGAATTAAATTGGGAAAATTCTACTATTTCATATGATGAAGAAGATCCATTAATAAATAATAACACAAATAAAATGTTTAATCAACATTATATTGAAAAGTTATATTTACCACCAATAATTTCTACTAAATTACTTTCTGAAGATGATTTAATTTATATAGGAATTTGTTGTTGTAATAATTTAATTCCACAAAATACTAATAATGATATAATTTTATTAGGAAATGATATAGATAAAGCATTATTTTTAGAAACAAATGCAAAAATAAAAATACATAATGAAAAAAGATATATTTCATTATCAGGTAGAAATAATCTAAATGATTCAATTGATAATATATATGAATATCCTATTGAAGTTATACGTATTAATGAGTTTGATTGGAATAATTTATGTATGTCAGTTGTTATACATCATAGAATATTAGATAAATATTTTATATTTTGTAAAGGATCATATGATGTATTATTAAATATTTCATCAGATATAAATAATGAATTTAATATTATTAATTCAAATATTAAAAATAATGAAAAATATGATAATATTAATTTTGATCATGATAATGATCAAGATAATGATCAAGAATTAGTTGATGCTAAAGAAGTTTTAAATTCTACATTTGAATTACAAGATAATTATTTTAAACAAAATTCTCATTTTAAAGAAATAAATTTTGAATATAAATCTGATAATGATATAGTTAATGGTTATAGTAAACTTGGATATTATGTAATGGGAATATCTTATCGTGAAATTAATGATAAAATACTTATTGATGCATTATTAAATAAACCAAAATCAAATGTTTCAAGAAAAACTATTGAATCTAAATTAAATTTTATAGGATATTTATTATTTTTTAATGAATTACGTTCATGTACAAATGAATTTATTTATTCAATAAAAAATTCTGGAATTAAACCAATAATATTAACTGGTGATTCATCTTATACAGCATTATCTGTAGCAAAAAAATCTGGAATTATATCTAATAATATGCCTATTGCTATTTGTGATTTTGTATTAGAATCAAATTCTAATATTTCAAAAAATAAACAAGGAAATTTATTATGGTATGATGCAATAATAGGATTAAATAAACCAATTCCATCAAATAAAATATATGAATCAACAGAATATAAATATTTAATTGTTACATCAAAAGCATTTATGAAATTAAGATCAGAAAAATATATTGAATCTTTAAATTATGATGAAAATAAAAATAATTATCAAAGAATAAATCGAATAAAATCAAAATATTTATTTAATAATAAATATGAATTAACCTTATTAGATATTATTTTTGATAGAATTAAAATATTTTCAAGAGCTAATCCTGAACATAAAAGACTTATTATTTCTGAATATAAAAAAAGAAATATAATTACAGGAATGGTTGGTGATGGTGTAAATGATTTACCAGCATTTAAAATGGCTGATGTAAGTATATCAGTTCATGAAAAATATCAAATTCATAAATATGATGATAATATATATAATGAATTTAATAATAATAATTTTAATAATATTGACGATAATAATAATAATAATAATAATAATAATAATAATAATAATAATAATAATAATAATTCACCTATGACATTAGCATTTTCTTCATTTTCTATTGAAGCTAATAATTTAATGAATATATTAGATTTAATAAGAGAAGGTAGAGCAGCTTTAGTAACAACATTTTCATTATTTATGTTTTTAACATCACAAGGAATATTTTATTCATTTTATAAAAATGTTTTATTTGCAATAGCTCAAGCAAATTTACCAGTTATGACATATGTTTTTATTGATATAATACTTGTATTTCCTTCAATATGGTTAATGATTTTATGTAAACCTAAAAGAAGAATACAATCAACTAGACCAACTAATACTTTACTTGGACCAAGAACTGTATTATCTTTTTTATGTTTACTTGGAATTAATTTTTTCTTTTATTCTATAACAATTAAACGTTTATTAAATTCTTCATGGATGATTTCATCTTATGAACATAATCATCTTATACCAGTTGAAAGATGGTTTGAAAGACAAGATAATTATGAAGCATCTTGTACTTTTCTTTGGATGGGATTTCAATTATCTTCTTTATCTTTAATTTTTTCATTTGGAGGACATTATCGTGAAAGAGTTACTAAAAATAAATATTTAATTTCTTGGGTAATATTTTGTCATATTTTCTTATTTATACTTTGTATTACTGGTCCTAATACTTTAACATGTTTATTTAGAGTTAATTGTACAAATCAACAAGATAAATTTTGGAATATAAATTTGTTTGGATTTAATATTTTTACTTTAACTGGTGGAAAATTTTGTGGTTCTGGTTCTCATAATTTATTTCCATTATTTTGGAAAATAGAATTTTTATTTTGGAATTATTCTTCAATATTTTTTATGTCAATTATTTATTGGTGGATTACTTCTAATGTAAATAATAAAAAAAAATATTAAAATTTAATATTTATTAATTATTTTTAATTATAATGAAATATTAATAATAATATATCTAATATTTTTTTTTCTTTTTTTTTAATTAATTATTTTTATACCTAATAATTCTAAAAGACCTGGAATAGATATTGGATTCCATATAATATTGGAATCCATAATATTTAAAGATTTAAAATATTCACAATAATAAATTATACCTTCATTAATATAAAAAGAAATTTTTAATTTTATCGGATTAATTTTAAAATATTTATTTAAATTACTATTAATTATATAATTACCATATTCAATAAAATAAATTTTTCTACCATAAATATTATTATTATTATTATTTTTTATTATTAATCCTGTTTCACTTGATATCCATTCTAATAAATTAATTATAAAAGATTCTTCTTTATAATATAAATTATTGTTTATTTCATTAATAAAAATATTTCTAGTATTATAATTTATCCAATTACAAGTTAATAATTTTTTATCTTTATTAATATTTGAATAATAATTAATATGAAAATCAATCATTATTAAACCTTTTATTAAAAATAATTTTGTTTTCATTAAAGATAATACACCTTTATTAAAATTTTCTCTCCAAAATGTATACCAATTTAATAAATCTTTATATAAATTTGTTATATTTATTAATAATTCATCTTTACTATTAATATTATTATTATTATTATTATTATTATTATTATTATTATTAATACCGTTATTTACATGCATATTATTATTATTATCCACATTATTATTATACAATAATCTTATTTCTTTTAATTTTTTATAAAGACATTCTATCCATTTAGGTCCAATACATTCAGAAAATAATTGTGATAAAATTGATTTTTCAATTAAATTATCATTAGACCATAATTCTAAATATTCTATACAATCAAAATCTTGTAATTCATAATTTAAATTAATTATTAAATAATTATCTAAATAATCTTTTAATTTTGGATATATTTTATTAATTATAATATAAGTAAATTCTTCTAATAAATTAAATTGATTCATGTCTATATTAAATAAAACATTATCATTATTAATTATTTCATTAAAATTATTTTTTTTTGATTCTAATATTGGTTTCCATATATTTAATATTATAATTGGCCATTTTTCTGGTGGTAACCATTCATCTAATATTTTATCAATATGTTTTGAAATAACTTTTGCTATCTTATAACCCATTCCATATTTATAATAAAATGGTAACCATATAAATAACCATTTATATTTTATTTCATTAATATTATCACTTTCTAATTTAAATTGATATATTTGTTTTTTCCAAATAATTTCTTCTAATAATCTTGTTTTTAAATAATCTATAGGTATTAAATGATTCCAAATATTTAATAATGAAAGACCAAATTCATTATCTTTTATTGGATCCCATAAACAAGAAAAATATGTTTCTAAAGCTTTAACTAAAATATTTATTATAATTTCATTAAATAAAATTTCCGAATTATATTCTTTTTCTTTTCTATTATTTTCAAATAATATAAATAATAATTTAATATATTCCCACATTGAAAGTCCAAAATTTGGATATTGTTTAATATTCCAATTTTTATAATAAAATTTATAAATAATATTATTTAATATATTTTTAATAATAAAACAATAAGGTAAATAAGATTTTGAAATTTCTTTTAATGAATTATCATTACAAGAATTAAATATTTCATTACATTTTTCAATAAATTCTTTAATAATATTTTCAATAGAATTAATATCATTTTCATAATTATTATTTAAAATTAAATTATTATTATTTTCTAGAAATAAATTATTAATTTCAGTATTATCTGATATATTTTCTAAATTATATTCAAACCAAATAAAAACATTATGTAATTTTTTTGTTATAATTTTTAATTCTTTTAATATATTTTTTTTATTTAATAATTTATCTAAATTATCTGTTATAT
This sequence comes from Cryptosporidium baileyi, assembly GCA_001593455.1. NCBI lineage: Eukaryota > Apicomplexa > Conoidasida > Eucoccidiorida > Cryptosporidiidae > Cryptosporidium > Cryptosporidium baileyi. Next base: position 40,606 of record JIBL01000118.1, read on the forward strand.
TATTAATTTCAAATTCATTTTCAATTAAAAATTCATTTAAAATTTTTTTTTCTGAATTTATATTTTCTTTATATGTACATATCATTTCTAAAATATCACTTAAATATGATTTTTTAAAAAGATTATTATTTTCAAATTTTGATTTTTCAATACTAATATCATTTTTAATTAATAATTGTTCATTATTATTAATTTTATAATTATCAATATTAATAAATTTTGTATCAAAATTATTATTAAAATTTTTTTTATTATTACCAATAATTGTTAAAGATTTATTCATTTCTATTGGTTTTGATATACCACTTCCATCAATTCCTAATCCACCACCTTTAAAACCCATTTTTTCAATAATATCAAATCCTTTTCCATATTTGGAACGTAATTCTTGATTATATTTTGATATATCCATATTGAATTTATTTTGAAACTTTAATTATTATAACATAAATATTAAAAAAAAAAAGAAAAAAAAAAAAAAGATAAAAAAAAATAGGAATTATCGATTAAATAAATAATAAAGATGAATGTTTTCAATAATATTGTTTATTAATTTTGAATACAAATTATTTTTCTTTCTTTTTTCTTTTTTTATTATTTATTTCTAATAAAATATAAAATTTAAAATAAATTACATTTGAATTAAAAAATTTGAAATATTCTGAAAATTTAATAAAATATTTAATACAAAAATTGCTTGAAATTAAACATTAAGATCTAAATATTTAAAAAATAAAACGAGGTATACAGAAATATAGAGAGAAAGAAAAAAGTGAAATGGAAAAAAAAAAAAAAAAAGATAGAAAAAGAAAAGATGAAAAGGAGATAAATAAAAGTAAAAAAAAATAAAAGAAAAAAAGAAGATAGAAGTGAAATAAGGAAAAAAGAGTAAAAAGCAAGGAAAAAAAGAGAGAAAAAAAAAGAAAAAAAAAGAAAAAAAAGAAAAAAATAAACAAAAATCTGATTATTTAAAAAAAATACATTAGATATAAAATGTGATTTTTTCTTTTTAATTTAAATTTAGAATTTTTGAAAATAATCAGCTGTGAGATCAATAGTAAAATTTTAAATATAAAACCAAATGGCGGTATATATTCGCGCCGTCTCTTTTAATTTAATAATAGAGACAATATGAATTTAATAAATAAAAATATAATTATTTTTTTTTTTTTTAATTTATCATTAAAAATATAAATAAATATATATATATATATATATAATTTATTTTAATTAATAAAATAAATTTTAAAAATTTTGTCAAAAACATATAAGAACAGGCGCTATATTGATATAATATTTACGACAAAAATTTTTTAAAAAATTGTCTAAAGAAGATAAAAATAAAAAAGAAAAATAAACTTGTAATTCAATTTTGTTTTATTTAGTTATTTGAAAATATGAAATTAAATATTGCAAATCCAACAACAGGACTTCAAAAGTGTATTGAAATTGATGATGAAAAGAGACTTTTACCATTATTTGAAAAAAGAATTGGTACAGAACTTGATTGTAGTTTTTTAGGAGATGAATTTAAAGGTTATATTATGAAGATTACTGGTGGAAATGATAAACAAGGTTTTCCTATGTTACAAGGTGTATTGACTAGTGGTCGTGTTCGTCTTTTATTTAGAAAGGGTATGAAATGTTATCGTCCACGTCGTACAGGTGAAATGAAAAGAAAATCAGTACGTGGATGTATTGTTAGTCATGATTTGTCTGTATTAAGTTTAGTTATTGTTGAGAAAGGTGAACAAGATATTCCTGGTCTTACTGATGGTGAGAAACCAAGACGTCTTGGACCAAAAAGAGCAACTAAGATTCGTAAACTTTTTAATCTTGCTCCATCAGAAGATGTTCGTAAACATGTTGTAAGAAGAAAAATAGAGGGTAAAAACAAGACTAAAGCACCTAAAATTCAACGTCTCGTAACTAAAGAACGTTTACAAAGAAAACAGAAATATAAACGTACACTTAAAGAACGTTCTCTTGCATCTGCTGCAGCTAAGAAAGAGTATTTAAAGCTCCTAGAGACTATTAAAGAGAAGAAGAATATTACGAAATAAAATTTTATAAATGACTGATATTTAATGAATCTTAATTATCAATCATTAAATTAACTAATATCCATTATTTCTGCTCATTTATAATAGGAAAAAAAAAAGAGAAGAGAAAGAAAAAAAAAAAAAAAAAGAGAAAGAACATTTTTTTTTTTTTTTTTTTTTAATTCTATATGAGCTTCATAAATATTTTCGTTTTTTTTTTTCTTTTTTCTGTCATGTTAATCCCTTTATTTCATTTCCTTTTAATATTTTTATTAATTGCTTTATCTGAATTGCTAAATTGATATATTATGATTTTAAGATTATTTAACTTTTATTTTTATTTTATTTTAATAATTTTTATTTAACTTTTATATAATTGGTATTTGTGATTCTACGGTATAAAGATGACTCTGACAGCTTTACCGCTACTTAGCGGTAAAATATTTACATGCAATAATACAGATTATTGCAAAACTTATTAAAGAAAAAATGATGAATATTTGTTGAAGAAAAAAAAAAAAAAAAAAAAAAAATTGAAATGAATTAATATTATTTTTACAAATGAATATCCAAATTTGTGCATATAAGATATCTTTATTTGTTTTTATATTATTTGTTTTCAGAAAATGCACCTACAATATAATAGAATCTTCAAATAATCATTTATTAGAAAATTCTTATATAGAAATTACTTCTCAAATATTAAAATTTAAAGAAAATAATAATCAAGAAAAAATTCTTAATCCTTCTAGAGCTAAAATTGGTATCCTTCAAAAAATACAAGATGGTATATCTCCTAATATTAAACCAAAATTTCATTTAACAGAAAAAGGTATTAAAACTTTATTAATTTCAGATCCAAGTATGATTGAATCAGCATTTTCTTTTGGTATTGGATGTGGTTATTATCAAGATCCAGATAATTTACAAGGATTAGCTCATTTAATGGAACATGTTATATTTTTAGGTAGTAAAGAAAATCCTGAACCTACAGGTTGGGATGAATTTTTATTAAAAAAAGGAGGAATATCAAATGCATATACTACAGGTGATTTTACTGTATATTATATATTATCTTCATCTAAAGAATTAAATTCTATTTTAAGTTATTTTACAAAAATGTTAGTTAATCCAATTATTGATGAAAATACTTCAATATCTGAAATTGATGCAGTTAATCAAGAACATGAAAAAAATATTCCAAATAAAATAAGATTAATGATAGAATTATCACTTTATCTTTCACCAGAAGGTTGCCCAGCACGTAAATTTGGTACAGGTAATAAAGAAACATTATATATAAATCCAAAAAAAAATAATATTAATATTATACAAGCATTAAAAAAATATCATGAAAGTTGTTATACTTATGATAATATATCTTTAATAATTATGGGACCAAATTCAATTGATGAAATGATAGAATTAACAAAAATTGTTGATAAAACATTTAATAATAATAAATCTAGTAAAGGCATTTCAAAATCAATAAATAATAAAAAACGTTCAAATATTAAAAATTATAATCATTTTTCTATTATACAACCAACAATATTTGAAAATATTGGTAATATAAAAGGAAATTTAGATATAAATTCTTTTGGTGTAATGAATGAATTTAGAAAAGATAATAATAATAATAATAATAATAATAATAATAATATTACATTAAATTTAATAAAAGTTCCAAAAGGTAATTCATCACCACCATTAATAATGATTTATTGGGATACAATATCTGATTCAATGGAAATAATTAGACAAAATGCTGAATGGCAAATGTTAAAATTAATTGAATATTATTTAGAAAATCAAGGAAAAAATTCTTTATCAAATATACTTGAATATAAAAATTTAGCATCTACATTAGAATATTTTGATACAACAACTACTGAATATTCTATTTTTGGTTTACTTATTACTGCAAATGATGATTCTGATGAAAATACTATTGAAATTACTAAACTTTTATTATCATATATAGATAATTTAATAGATGAAATAAATAAAAATGATGATTGGATTCAATCATTTTATAAAAATTATACTAATATGGCAAATATTGATTATATTTATGATGAAGAAAGAAATACTGCAGGAATTGTTTCTCAAGCAGCAGAAAATTTATTACTTTTTCCTGATGAACCTGAAATGGCATTATCTGCATTTGTAAAACCTTATACATTAAATGAAACAGGAATTCTTACAGAATCACAAATTAAATATTTAAAATCTTTTTTAAATATATTAAATATTGAAAATATGAAAATTATTAAATTATCAGATTCAAAAAATAATGAAAATGATATTAATAAATATTTTGAACCTTATAAAATAAATTATACAATTTCTAATTTAATTATAAAAGAAAATAAACAAGAAATAAAAAATCTAACAAATAAAATTTATGAATTAATAACATGTGTTCCAAATAATCTTGATATTATATCTATATCTAATGAGAAATGTCCTGATTATAAAGATAATGAAGAAATTATAAAAGGAAAAAATATTGATAATAGTTATATACCATGTCCTATTTTATTTGAAAAAGGTTTAAATATTTATTGGAAAGGTCCAATTCATAATGTACCATTAATAAATATTACTTTTATACAACGTTTAAAAAATGACGATATTAAAAATAATATTAGAAAAAATATTATTGCAAAAATTCATACATATTTATTAAATTCACGTCTTGATTTTTCATTATCAAATTATAAATTATGTGGTTTAGAAACTAAATTTAATTATAATAGAGGTAGATTTATTTTTTCTATACAAGGTTATAGTTCAAATTTTAAAGAAATTATACAAATTATTAAAAATTCTATTCCAAATCAAGATAAATTACCATCTAAAATTGAATTTGAAAATGCTTTAAATCATCTAAAAACTAATATTGTAAATTTTAGTGAAATAATGGCATATGATGTTGCTTCTGATATTGCATCTAGTATATATTTATCTAATTATTATTCCCAAATTGAATTTAAAGAATATTTAAATAAAGAAAATATAATATATGATGAATATTTAACATTAATTAAAAATTTATTTAATACTGGATATATTGATGCACTTGTTGTAGGTAATATTAATACAGAAGATGCTATTAATTATATTAAAATTATACAAAATTCTATTATTAAAAATTCAATTCCTTATTCAAATGCTATTCATGATTCAATGTTTAAATTAAATAATGATATACAAGTTAGTGCTGATAATCCAATATCCATTGATATGAATAATGCTGTTGTTGTACATTATATTACACCTATTGTTGATTTTATTGATTTTTCAATATATTCAGCATTAGCTGAAATGATTAATTCTAGATTTTATGATATTATAAGAACTGAATGGCAAGATGGATATATTGCTTTTGCTACTATATCATATGAATCACCTTCAATGTCACTTATAGCAGCTGTACAAAGTGCTGAACATAATATTGATAAATTAAAATGTCATATTTTTGCTGCACTTGATGAAATTTATAATAATATTAAACAAGAACTTACAAATATTTCTAAATCAGAATTTGAAAATAAAATAAGATGGCTTGGAATTTCTAAATATTCTAATTATATGTTAGATACATTTTCAAGTTATGTTGATCATTTTTCAAAATTAATTATTGCTCATGAACCTTGTCTTGATAAAAATAAATTAATTGAAGATGCTACACAATTATTTGTATCAGAACCATCTGTTTATATTCAAAAATATAATGATCTTATTAAACCATCAGAAAATAGAAAATTAGTATTAGTTGAAATAAAAGGTATTAATGATAATGATAATCAACAAAAACAACAAAATCAAAAAAGTATTTCTAATAGATTAGAACCACCTTCAAATCAAAAATGTGAAAAAATATTAAAAGATCAATTATCAAATATTATTAAAAAAGATTTAACTAAATCAAATATTCAAAATAAATTAAATAATGGTAATTTACGTGCTACAAGAGATAATTCTAATAATATAAATCAAGATTATGAATTATATAATCCAGATTTACAATGTAATGTATCAGAAAATAATGCCAAAATTTCTACAGGAAAAAGTACAAAAGAAGTTAAAAATTTAATTGAAATTCTTAAAAAGAAAATTTATTTGAGTAGTAGTGTAAAAAAACCTAATTTAGATGATAAAGTCAAAAATAATAGAGATAAAAGAGTTTCATGTAATCATAATAAATATTAATAATATTTGATTATTGATTGTATTGTTAAAATATATTGCTAAAAACATAGGAGATAATTTACTCTAATTTTATTTTGATAAAATATTTATATTTCTTTTTTCTTTTTTTTTAATTTAAAATTATATTTGACCGGTATAATTGTATATTTTGTTCCCGCTTCTTTTTTTCTTTTTTCTTAAATATATAATCAATTAAAATTAACATTTAATAAGAAAAGAAAAAAAAAGAAAAGAAAAAAAAAAAAAAAGAAAAAAAAAATAAATTTAAATTTAAAATATTTATAATGTAAAAAAAAAAAAAAGAGAAAAAAAATTTTTTTTTTCTCTTTTTTTTTTTTTTTTATTTCTTCTCTTTCTCTTATTCTTATATCTTATTATGTTAAATATAAATAAAGAAACTCAAATTCATTATTGCTATTTACTTTTATCTAATAAAAAAAAAAAGTCTAGTTATATAGGTTATTCAATAGATCCATCTAGAAGATTAAGACAACATAATGGTGAAATAAAAAAAGGTGCTAAAAAAACTAAGGATGGTACTCCTTGGTATTTTGGTATATGTATTGGAGGATTTCCAGATCGTATTGCTGCACTAAAATTTGAATGGGCATGGCAAAATCCTAATATATGTCGTTTAACAAGAGATCATATAAAATCTTGGAAAATTATTAAATCTACTAATTCTGATAAAAAATCTATATTTTGTAAAAAACAATGGAGTATACAACAAAGAATTAGTATATTGGTTTGTATGATTACAATAGAACCTTGGAAAAATATGAATTTAACAATATTTGTTTTCAAAGATATTATTGAAGATAAAATAATAAAACTTATTGAAAATTTAGATAAATATAAATTATCATATAATTTTTCACGTCCAAATATATTAAATGATGATTGTTTAATGTTTTTATATAATGGTAATGATAATAATTTTGAAAAAGGTATAAAATTTTTAAAATGTGATTATGATACTTTTAATAATATTCAAAAAAATATATTAGATTATGATTCTGATATAAATATAGAAGATAATTCAATTATTTTTGTTCCAGATGAATTAGAAAATATTAATTGTTTATTATGTAAAAATAATATAGAAAAAAAAAGAAAATATATAGAATTTCCATGTTGTAATAATATTTTTTCACATATATCATGTATTAATTTATGGGGAGAATCATTTAAAAATTTAGAAAATAAAGAATTAAATAATATATATAAATTATTTCCTCCATTAATACCAAATATTATTATATGTCCATCTTGTTTTCAATCTTATGAATGGAATAAAATAAAAGATAATTATTTAAAAATAATTGAAGATTTATCAGAAGATAGTTTAGAAAATAATTATGAAGATTTTATTTATAATGAGAATATTGAAATTTCTAATAAAAATGATTTTAAAGAGAAAGATAAGAATGATTTATTATCAGATGAATTTTCAGAAATTTCACAAAAATGTGAATTTATTGATTTAACAGTAGATACTGATTAAATCGATTTAAATTAAAATAAATTTAAATAAACAATAAAAAAAAAAAAAAAAAAAAAGAAAAAAAGAGAAAATAGTAATAAAGTATTTTTATATAAATAAGAAATAATAATAATTAATATTATTATTAATTGTTATAATTTGAAAAAATGATTTTATAATTTTTATAATTAAATTTCATTAAAATTATTATTATTATTCAAATTATAATAAATATATTTAATTGTTCAAATCATTTCCAACTAATTCATTAATATGAAAATTAGGATATCTTATGCTTTCATCACTTAATATAGATTCATTACTTTGACTATCATAACCATTTTTTGAATATGAGAAATTAACATAATTATTTAAATGATTATCATTAATATTAGATTCTAAATTTTGTTTAGAAACTGATTTATCTTTATAATTACATTCATCTAAACTATTTGAAATCTTTTTAACTAAAAATGTTTTTATACCTTGAATTGCAATTAACTTGGAAGATTTTAATTTTTCTTCTACAATTTTAAGTGTTGATGAAATATTTGTAAAAATGTCGGAAGTTATTGAATTATTTAATTTATTATCTAAATCATCAATTTTATTTTCAATTAATTTATCTTTATAATTATTATTAATAAGATGATCATTATTATTAATGTTTTTTTTATAATTAAAATCATCAGAATTAACAAAACAAATGCTTTCTATAGATTGAGAACTACCATTACTTTTAAAATTTTCATCTTTTGAATCAATACAATCATCAAAAATAAAATTATCATCTATTTCATTAATTTTACTTATATTTGAATCTATAGAATAAATATTTTTTAATTTTGTTTCTTTTTGATCAGATAATTGATAATCATTTTCATCAGATAAAAAATCTAAATCATAATAATATTGCATTTCATCATTATGATCTCCCAAATTAGATATTTCAGAATTATCCAATAAATCTTCATTTATTATTTTAAAATCAACAATTTGAGGTTCTTTAAGCATTTTTTTTTTCTACTTTTAATAATTAATTGGTCATTTATTGTATTATTAAAATAAGAAATTTAATATTACTTTTCATTTTTACTTAATTTTTCATAATAATATATCGTTAATAAAAATAGACTTTAAATCTAGATATATCCAAACATTTTTTTTGGTATATTCTTTGATATTTTAATATATTAATATAAATTTCTAGATTTTTAAAATATAATTAGATATTTGTATTTATAAATTTACATGTCAAAAGGCGGTATTATATCATTGACATTCATGCAAAATCATTTTCGTTTTTTTGTTTTTTTTTTTTTTCTTTAATTTTCTATAATTACATATGTAGTAATTAAAAAATATATATATATATATTAAATAACTCAATATTTTATTATATAAAAAAATTAAATTAATTAATAACTATTTTATAAATTATATAAATAATTTTTACAATTTAAATAAAATAAGAAAATTATATTTAATAAATATGAGAGTTTGAAATTAGAAAAAGTTAAAAAGAAGAACAGATATTTTAATATAATTTTTAATATTTTAATAATATTTAAATAACGTATGATTAAAATATATTCAAATATAATAATAAGAAATTTTGAGCGCAAATGTAAATTTAAAAATATAAATGCCGGTATTTACTAATCAGTAATTTTTAACATTTTAATATAAATTATTAGTTTGAAAAAAAAAAAAAATAGTAACGGTTAAATTTTGTATTTTTTCTTTTAATTTTCAAAATTATTCTTAATATTATTGATCAGAAATAATGGATTATAAATTAATACTTGGATCAACTTCAAAAAGTAGAAAAAAAGTATTATTAGATGGAAATATAAATATAACAGAATATATTTCGTCTGATATTGATGAAAGAAGTATTTGTGATAATGATCCTTATATATTGGTTGAAAAACTTTCACGAGCTAAATTAGAATCTGTAATAAGCAAATTAAAATATAATAAAAATCAAGATCATGTAATTGTGATAACAGCTGATTCTGTAGCATTAAAAGATAATGAAATAAGAAATAAACCTGAAAATAATGATGAGAAAAGAAAATTTTTAAAATCTTATAGTAACAGTTTTGTAGATTGTATTACGGGAATTTCAATATATAATTATTATACAGATCGCTATTTAAATAATATAACAAAATCTAGAGTTTATTATAAAGAGATAACTGATAGTGAAATAGAAGAAATATTAAAGAATTCAGAAATAATTGGATATTCATGTGGTGGTTTTGCAATAGATTGTCCATATTTAGAAAAATACGTAGATAAAATAGAAGGTGATTTGGAGAATATAATGGGAATATCAATAACTGAAACAAAAAAACTAATTGAATTATCAAAAAAAATATAGTATTTTTAGTACTATAAAAAATATTAAAATATATATATATATATATATATATATATACAAATATATTATATTGCATATATATTATATTGCATGTATATTATATTGCATATTTATTATATATATTTTAATTTAATTATAAAATTTCTTGTGATTTTCTTGTTTGATTTGCTTCTTCTAATAACCATGTAATCTATTTATAAATAATCAATGATATAAATATAAAAAGAATAAAAGAATAAAAAACTTACTTGATGTTTTCTTTTTTGATGAACAGAAGGTTTTAATTTATTTTTTAAATCTTTTTTAATAGTTTTAATAGGATTTAAATCATCATTATTTGATTTATTTATTTCATTTGCATTTATAATTTTGAGATCTTGATTAGATACATCATAAAATTCTTTAAGATGTTTATTTTTTTTATGTATTTTTTTATTTAAATTACTAGATAAAACTCGATTAGAATTTAATTTTTCATTATCACTTAAATTGTTTTTTTGATCATTAGAATGTTCTTCATTATCTTCAGAAGATGAATAACCTTGAAGTAAATTGTTCATTTAATTTTATTAAAAAGGAAAATAAGACGATTTGAAAAGAAAAGAGGAAGGCGGTAAACGAAACAATAACAAATTTATCATTACTAACAAAAGCATGCAATAAAGTGAGAAATTATGAACTTATTAAATTAAGTTCAAATATACAAAATAATCGCTTTAGGTACAGAGCTTAATGTTAAATTGATAATATTTCACATTGAATAATTAACCACATCTACCACCTCCACATCCACCAGAAGAAACATAAGATTCACCAGATCTTTTAGTTATTTCGAGGCTTGCAAATACTTCTGCATCAGTTGGATGAATACCAATCATCTTATCAAAATCACTCTTAGTTGCACCCAACTTAACAGCTAATGAAAATCCTTGAGTAATTTCTCCGGCATTAGGTCCAACAAAATGAAATCCAATAACTTTTTCATTTAAACTTTTTACAACAACAAGTTTAGCAAGACAATTTGGAGGTAATGAATAATCCATTTCATTTTCTCTTAAACTTTCTAATTTTTCACGATGAGCTGCAGCAATTTCTAAAGTTGTAAATTCAGATAAATATTCTTCAATATCATCTTCACCATATCTTGCAATTGCCTCCTCTGATGAAAGTCCAACATGACCATATTCAATAGGTGTAAATACTGTTGTTGGAACAAAATCATAGTCTATATATTCCGTTGAATTATCAAAAAGTCTTTTAGAAAGTAATATTCCTGCTTTAATAGCAACAGGTGTTAATTCTGGTCTTCCTTCTACAATATCACCAACAGCATAGATACTTGGAACAGATGTAATATCTTTTGGAGCAATAATTTTGCCTGCATCATTAACTTCAACACCAACATTTTGAAGATTAAGACCAACAATATCTGCAGAGCGTCCTGTTGCATAAAGTACTGTTTCATATTCATCAATTGAACCATCACTAAATGTTACAAGTAATAAACCTTTTTCTGTCTTTTCTATGCTTACTGGTATTACACCAACTTTAAATTGAGTACCAATTGATTTCATATATTCCACTATTTTATCTGAACATTGACGATCAAATCCTCTTAGTGGTATTGATCTCATTGATACTGTAATATCTAATTTGAATTCATTCAAAAATCCTGCAGTTTCAAGTCCAATGTATGATGCACCAACTATTAAAGTTTTTCCTGGACATTTTTTTATTGAAAAAATATCGTCAGATGTTATTGCATATTGAAGCGCTCCTGGAACTCCTTCTGGAATATTTGGACGACCACCTGTAGCTAATAATATGTATTTAGATGTTAATACTATTTTTTCCCCTTTATTATCATAAGAAACTGAATGAGCATCTTCTAATTTTGCCAAAGCATTTATATACTCAACATTAGAAACTCTTAGCCCAGTACGATAAGTAAAATTTAACATACGAATATGATTATTTACTGTTTCTATTAATTTTTCCCATTTAAAATCCCAAGATACATTTGTTAAACCATAATTACTTGCATCATTATGTATTGCACTGGCGATAATTCCTGAATAATGCATTAATTTTTTTGGAACACATCCAACATTTACACATGTTCCTCCAAGTCCCCATTTTGTCCCTTGGGTAGATGGTTTAACATAATCAAATAATACAACTTTCTTCCCAAATTTCGCTGCTTCTTTTGCAGCTGCCATACCACCGGATCCTCCACCTATTACTATAAGATCATACATAAACTTTAAATCCGCCATTACAGATCTTGATTTATTCATTAGTAATATTAAAATTAAATTTAGGAAGAAAAATCTTAACATTGATTTGCGTTCAGTTTACAACAGGCGCTATTATACCATTAACAATCTTCATTATTAAGAGATATTTTTTATTAAGAAAATATTTGTATATTTTATTTATTTTTTTTTTTTTATTTTTTGTTTTCTATCTCTTAAATTATTTAAGATTGAAAAAAAAAAAAAAAAATAATCAAATTTAATATTAAGTATTAAACATTTCAATATTTTGATAACTTTTTACTTAGCAAATACTAACACAATATCTAAATTTTTAAATTTCTTTGTATTTTATATAAAACTTAAATACATATTGTCTAATATATTTGAGTTTTTTATTTATTAATTAAGTGTTGATCCAAATAAGACAATTATTAAATATTTATTGATCTTTTAAGAATTATATTAAAATTCAACAATACATTACTCATTTAATAATTAAATATTTGATTTTCTTTAAAATATTTTATTACTTTATAAATTCTTTGTAAACTTTTACAAGCTTCAAATGTTGTTTTTAAATAAAATCTTTATGTAAATTTTAATTAAGCGCGTTTTATTTAATTTATTTTTTAATGAAATATAATTGAATGGACTTAAAAATAAAGTATAAATATATCTGTAAATAAAGCCATGTATTATTCACTATATATTAACAATAAGAATGGTAGTTTAATATATCAAAAGGTAGGTTATTTTAAATAATTTATTTAAGTGTTAATAGATAAATATTATTAGGATTTTTCAGATATTCCATTAACAGCAAATGATCGCATTCGTTTAGCATCAACTTTTCATGGATTATGCACAATTGCAAGGCAATTATCACCTATAAAAAATAAAAAAACGGATGAATTCATACAAACTTCAAAAGGTATAAGTTCTATTTCTACAGATTTTTTTAGATTAGAATGTTTTGAAACAATGACAGGTATGAACATTGACATTTTATTAAAATAAAACAAATATTTAATTATTTATTTAGGACTTAGATTTTTTTTAATAGCAAGTAAAGATGCGGAAGGCTTAGAAGATATACTTCTTAAGGTTTATCAAGGTTATACAGACTATGTTCTAAAAAATCCTTTTCATGATTTAGATATGCCTATAAGATGTCTATTATTTGATAAAGAAATTGATAGAATATTTAATTAAATGAAAAGATTATTAGTAAAATTAATATTTGGATTCTTTTGAATTTTTGCTCAAGAAGTCTTTAATATTGATATTTAAATAATTAAATAAATTCTTACTTTAAAATTAGACATTTTATAATAATATAAATAATGACATTTATAATACTATATTTTGGATTTAAATAATATTTTAAACAAATTTAATTGTAATATTTTTCGACACTTTTAATAATTGATGTAGATTTAATATTTTCCAAATAATTTGTAAAATTTGCATGGTATTATTTGTCTCGATTTCGCGCTAATAATTTGGAGAATTTTCCCCGGTACTTGCCCATTGCATGCAGATACCGGTATTGCTATGATTTGAATTTTAAATAAAAAAAAAAAACAAAGGAGGCAAAGTAGAGTTATAGAGAAATTGGTTTTTTTTTGACTTAGAGGGAAGTTTAGAAGATGATGAAATACTCAGAAGATTGTAAAATGAATATAGATGATGGAAATGAAAAATCCAAATTTTTAGGTGATGATTCAGTAAAAATGAGTATTTCTAATAATGGAAAACAAACTCGTGTCGTTCCAATTGATAGTGAAATATCTAGCAGTGTTGATTTAGAATCTAAATATAAAAATAATGTTGAATCTGCGATTAATTATACTCATGAAAGATCCGAATTATTAGTAGAAAACAAAAAATCTAATTCAGATATAGTTCAAAGGCCATTAGAAAAATCAATAAATGAAGTTCCAAATAATAATAATTTTAAAAATTGTAAGTCTACATCAACAACAGCTTCTTCCCTATCAAATTCATCTTCTTTACCTCACCCTCATAATCGTTGGAGTATTCCTTCTAGATATCAAGTACGTCATTTAATTGGTACAGGCTCATATGGACATGTTTGTGAAGCATATGATAGCAAAGAAAATCGTCTTGTAGCAATAAAAAAAATTCATCGAGTATTTGAAGATTTAGTTGATTGCAAACGTATTTTAAGAGAAATTGCCATATTAAACAGATTAAATCATGATCATATTGTCAAAATTCTTGATATTTGTGTTCCAGAAGATAAAGAGAATTTTGATGAAATTTATTTAGTATTGGAAATTGCAGATAGTGATTTCAAAAAATTGTTCAGAACTCCTGTATATTTGACAGAATTACATGTTAAAACATTATTATATAATTTGCTAGTGGGATTAAAATATATACATTCTGCTGGAATTTATCATCGAGATTTGAAACCAGCAAATTGTTTAGTTAATCAGGATTGCGGTGTTAAAATTTGTGATTTTGGATTAGCTAGAACAGTCAAACCATTAGATCATTCCAATATTAATCGTCATTCTTCTAGTAATACTGAAATGGGTAATAAAGATATTAATATAACAGAAAATGAAGATTATAAACAACGAGGAAGATTTTTAAAAAGACAATTAACAGGTCATGTTGTTACAAGATGGTATCGTGCTCCTGAGCTTATTTTATTACAAGAAAATTATACTGAAGCTATAGATATGTGGAGTGTAGGATGTATATTTGCAGAACTTTTAAATATGCTTAAGGAAAATGTAGCATATTATAGTGATAGAAGTCCGTTATTTCCAGGAAGCAGTTGTTTTCCATTATCGCCCGATAATAAACAAGGAGAAGATTATCGTTTTAAAATAAGAGGTAATCGTGATCAATTAAATATGATATTTAATGTATTAGGATCTCCACAAGAAGAAGATATAGAAATTTTAGAAAAGGAAGATGCAAAAAGATATATTCGAATCTTTAGTAAACGCTCAGGAATAGATTTGCAGACTCGCTTTCCTGGTGCATCTAATCAATCAATTGATCTTCTTAAAAAAATGCTAGTTTTCAATCCATCCAAGAGAATCACTGTTGATGAAGCCTTAAGTCACTCATTATTTAAAAATATTAGAAATGAAAAACTTGAAGTTATTTCACATGAAAAAGTAACATTACCTTTTGATGATTGGAGTTCTATGACAGAAAAGGAACTAAGATATTACTTTTTGAAAGAAATACAACTTTATTCATCTGATCTAGTAATTCCTGAATCTTTAAGAATTGATTTAGAGTAACTTTTATAAGAAAATGGAGATCTTTAAATTACATAGATCGATATATATATATATATATATATATATATATATATATACTTATATATTTTATATATATATTAAAATATATTATATCATTAATTTCTTTATTTATAAAATAAGAATTAAATGATTTTTGAATATTTTTTTATTTTAAAGTTCTATAAATTCATTTCTAAAATTTTATAAATTTTGATAATTAATTAATTATAAAATTTATATCTATAACATTCAAAAATTCATAGTTTGAACATTTTTTTAGTTGATTTTTTTTAAATAAATTTTTCATTATTTAAAATATTCTTTTTTTATTTCAACTCTTATCCGAGGATAAAAAACGGCAATTGATCTCAATATTCTAAAGCTCTGTTTTTGTACTTTGTAATGTTTATATATTATTTGAAAAATAATATTAATAAAACAATTGAAATGAAAGAAAATTATTAATATTTTAAAGATATTTTGATTAATAAAAAATGAGTGAATATAGAAATGAAGAAATTTCACATATAGAAGACTCAAAAAATGAAAATAATGAAAAAGAAAAGAATAAAGAAAAAAAAAAAATCAAAAAAATTGGAATATTCTTGAAACAATTAGCTAATATTCAACCAGATATTGTTGAATTTGTTGCGATTAGATTTGGTATTTTAGGTGGAATTATATATGAAAATCCATGGTATTTTATTTTAGGATCAGTATTAATGACACTTATATGTTGTATTGGATTTATTCCAGGTATACCAGGGTGGGTAGATTCTGCAGAAAAATTGTATTCATTACCTTATAGTTTAGCAAGAGATCATGGAAAATTACATGAACAATTATTTAGCAATACTCAAAGTAGATCTCAATTAATTGTAGTTACATCACAAATATCAGGAGAAAATGTATTTACGTGGGAATTTATTGAAATAGTTTCTCAAATAAATAAATTAATTAGAGGTGAATCTTTAGATGCAGTAGGAGGAAGGAGAATAGGTGTTTCTGTAGGATCAAGAACATCTATTAAAAAAGAAATTGATATAAATAATAATAATGATTTGGATTTTAAAAATGAAAATATTAATACAGATCCTTTTCATTTATCAAGTGAAGTATTCTTAACATTTAATGATATTTGTACAATAACTTCTTTTGGAACTTGTTCAGTACAAAGTGTAATAGAAGCAGGAGTTTTAGATATGAAAGCAATTTTAGGAGATGGAGAACCTGAATTATATTTATTAGATGGATTTGTTTTTAATTTAAGAAAACAAGCTTTTTTACCAGATTATATTATTGGAAAAATGAAAACAATTCCATGTATAAGAACTTTACCTACTGAATTAATTTCAAAAATATTACCACCTGATAAATATTCTAGTTCAGAAAAAGGACCTGATTTTTCAGATGCAAAAATAGATTGTGTTATAGGAGGTGAGGCTTTTTTACTTGTTTATGATATATTTAATGATGGTACACCAGAAAATACAGCTCGAAATTTACTATGGGAACAATCATTAGTAAGTATTCTAAAAGATAATAGAGATTGGGGAAGAGCTAAAATATCTTTTAGTGCATTTAGAAGTAGAGATGATGAATTAAAAGCATCTACATCAGAAAATTCAGATATTTTACTTGTAGGTTTAACATTTACTTTATTATTTTTTTATGTAGGAATGGCCAATTTTAGTTTTGATTTATATAAAATGAAAACATATAGTGGTCTTGCTGGCTTATTTGCTGCATTATTAGGATTGGTATCAGGAATGGGTTTAATGTCTATATTTGGTGTTTCATTTGTACCGACTGTACTTGTTACTCCTTTTTTAATAATGGGTGCAGCAGTTAATTATTTATTTGTAATTGTAAATGCTTATGCAACTGGATATACTATACCAAGTACAAAAGAAAGATGTAAACTTGCATTACAAGATAGTGTTATTGGAATAACTATTACAATGTGTACAGGACTTGTATCATTTTCTATTGGTGCTGTTGGTGAACCATATCTTTCAATTAGAAATTTTTGTCTTTTTTCTGCTGCATCTATTATTTTCACATATATTTATGTATTTTTATTTATGTTTCCAGTACTTTGTTTAGATGCAAAAAGAGAAGCAATGAGAAGAGTTCATTTTTTTAATCTTCCAAAATTAACTTCAAATGATATAAAAGCTTATAAATATCAAAAACAAGGAAAATCTATTCCTATTGATAAAGTTGATTCATTTGCTGTTGTAAGTTACAATCTTTCTAGAGCATTATATCAATATAATATAAATTTATATCCAGAAAATAATGATTTTATTGAATTAAAATCAAATAATATATTTACTAAATTAAAAAAAAAGTTATTTCATATTCCTATAAAAATAAAAACATATAATGAAGATATAAATAAATCTTCAACAACTAATCAATTTAAATCAGAAGTATTAAATGATTTAGATTTTATAACTCAAGATATAGATTGTAATATAATTGAAAATATAAATAATATTAATAATAATAATAATATTAATAATAATAATAATAATAATAATAATAATAATGATATTAATAATCAAATTGTATGTAAAAAATCTTTTCAAAATAAAATAAATTCTACAGAAACTTTGAGAAGTCAAAAAAATTATAATTCATCAAATGTTGATGATTTATTACAAACTTTATTAACAGAACCAACAGGAAATGTAGGAAGAGCTACTAGAAAAATAATGTTATATTATATTGGACCTATAATGGCAACACCATTAGTAAAATTAATGGTAATAATAATTTGGTTAACATTTCTTGCAGTTTCAATTTATGGATTTACAAAAATGGAAAGTGGATTAGATTTAAGAGATTTATCACCACCAACAAGTTATTTACAAGCATTTGATAAAGACTTTACAAAATATTTTAGTGAATATGATGTTCCAACAGATGTATATTTTCCAGAACGGTTAGAATGGTGGAAAATAGGAGTTCAAGATAGAATTTTTGATTTTGTTGAACGTTTAAGTAAACTTGAATCTACACAAAGAGTAATAGATCCATTATATAGTATAATGAAAAATCCTGAATTAGCAAATTTATTAAGAAGTGGAAATAAAAAAATATTTCAAGATTCACTTTATTATGAACTTTATCAAAATCCTGATAGTAATTATAAACAATTTGCATATGATTTTGTTTGGAAAGAAAAAGAACTAATAACATATAGAATTAAATTATTGGCTAAAGGAATGCCAACATCACAACAAAAAGCTGATTGGATGACATCAATAAGAAAATTATGTAGTGAAGAAGAAAAAAATTCAAAATATCCTTTTAAAGTAGTTGCATATAATTATATGATGCTTTTTTATGAAAGTGATTTAAGTATTCTTACTGAATGTTTTTCAAATATGTTAAGTTGTGGTATTGCAATTGAATTAATAACATTAATGTTAATTCCTGAATTAATGTCTGGTCTTTTTGTTATTATATTAATGGCTTGTATAGATATAGGTCTTTTTGGTTTTATGTATTATTGGAATGTAAAATTAAATATGGTTAGTATGATAAATTTATTATTATCTATGGGATTTGCTGTTGATTATTCAACTTTAATGACACATACATTTTCACATTGTTATGGTGAGACAAGAAATCATAGAATGATTGAATGTTTGGGATTAATGGGAGCACCTGTATGTCATGGTGCTATGTCAACTTTTCTTGGTATAGTAGTTTTATCAGGAAGTACATCTTATATTTTTACTGTTTTTTTTAAAATGATGACTATGGTTGTTGGTTTCGGTATTTTTCATGGAGCAATTGTACTTCCAATACTACTTTCTCTTGTTGGAAGAATGCCATCTCAACCATCAAATATGGTTTTAGAAACAAATAATTGGATTAAAAAAGGAAAAAATAATCAATTTGAAACTGAAGATTCATTTGTTTCAAAAGAAAATTATTATAATTACGGTAAAAAACAAATAACTGACATTCAGTTAACTCCATCTTTTCATTTAGAACATTCAAAGAGTAATACTATTGAGTATTTAAAATAGATTAAATTTATTAGTCAATTTTAAAAAAAAAAAAAAAAAAAAATTAAGTTTTTAAAATAATATAAACTATTAATCTATTAAATTCATTAACTTTGTTTTTTTCTTAAATATTTTAACAGATTTTAGAATATTTACCATTAATAAGTTCATCAATATTCTCAGAAATATCTTCACCACGTTCAAGAGCTTTTTCCAATTCAATAATTACTGTTGTTCCACAAATAAATCTATTAACTAGTTCTACTTCACTAAAACCCATTCTGTCAGAATTAGAAACATCATGTACACCACCGATACTTTCAGAATCAACACCATAAGTACCTCTTCTTTGCATTCTTAAAGGTTTAAATATTTCATTAAACCTTAAATGTTTTTCTAATAAAGGAATTTTAATTAGTGCAGATGCTCTTAAACCTGTACCTAAATTAGATGGACAAGCAGCTAACCAACCAAAATGAGAATCAAATGCAAATGAATGTCCATTTTTTAACATAATTCTTTGCATTTCATTTGCAGCTTTTGAAAAACGTGAAAATACTTGATGTATATCATTTCCTTTTTGCATAGATATAATTCTAACGTGATCTTCTTCATTAACCCAAACTAAAAAATTTTTGTCTTCATTATAAAATACACCTCTACCATCAGGCCAATCTCTAGCCATACCTGCTGTTGTTAAAAGAGGAGAATCAGGTTTTTGAAATAACAAATGATCGTCAACTAATTGTTGTGTTTCTTCTTCTGTTAATGATGAAAGAGGATAATAATTACCTTTTAATTCACCTTCAAGTTGATTTACAGTATTAGATATTATTTTTTCAACTTCTCTTCTTTTAGCTCTATTAGTTGCTGGTGAGAATGGAAAACCTGAAACAGATCTTCCTGACCTAACACGAACTGAAATAACATAATTATTATCAAGTGTATTATTTATTAATTTTGATGCATCTAAATCTGTAGATTGTATTGAATTTGATTTAAATCCATGTCTAACTTCAACAATTTTGTCAAAAAAATCTTTAAATAATACAAATGATTCTTCATCACCTGCAACAGCACCTACATTTACAATATATGGATGTCCTGGATTATCAACACCTGTTTGAATCACATTATCAAATGTAAAACCATTACGTGTTTTTAAATCAAAATAATCAGAATACATTTTTGGTGTTAACACTTTTGACATATAACAATAATGTTTTGATAGATCCGGATAATTTTCTTCTGCAGAATCTTTTTTTATTTCATCTATTTCTTCAATATCAGATAAAAGTGGCATATTTAAAACTTTAGAAATTTCCTTATTAGAAACACCTCTAATATTATAATTTAAAGTTATATGGCTGTTATAAAAACGAACAGATCTTTCCGAATACAATGGCAAAACAAAATATGACAAAATTAGAGAAAGTTGTTTAATATACATATCTTAGTAAACACTTTCAATATATTTAGGCAATATAAACAATAGAGAAAAAAATTTAAAAAGTAAAAGAAAAAAACCTTCTAATTCGAACAGATTTTGTATAGATGCAAAAAATCAGTTTTAGATCACATAAATTTACTTGTACTTAATGAAAAAAAGTGAATCTTGAAATAAGAACAAAGGCGGGATGAAGAGCGGTTAATCTTGTAAATCTGAGTTATTTATAGATTCTCACAAATCTTGAATAAAATAGTTGGTTTATAAATACATTTAATATAAGAAACAATATTTTTTTAAAATAGTAGTTCACCATAAACAAGCTAACAAAATAATCATGTCTTTTTATTTTTTTTCTTTTTATTTTTTTTCTCTTATTTTCCTTAATTCTAATAATTCTTTTCTCAATCTTTTTTTCAAATTCATTCAATCTATAAATAATTATTGAGAACAATACTTGTAATATATAAACTTCCTTTTTTTTTTATTTTTTATTTTTATTTCTTTTAATATAGAAAACGATATACAAATTACTTATAAACTTATTTACAATTTTTCGTCGGCTTGTATAAAATTTTCATCCTCTTTGATAATCTTTCAGGTAATTTCTTTTTTAAATCTATATCATATCTGCCAATATTAATTTTTGGTAATACAAATAAATCCAATCTTTTGTTAATTTTCTTCAATATATTTGAAAGATTATCATCGAAAATTAAATGGTTGTTCCACGGAGCATTTGTGACTATTTTTAAGCCATCTTTACTCTTAAATAAACCTTTAAATATATTATAATAAGATCCATCACTTCTAAATATAGTAAATAAATCTTTATTATATGAATATGAATAGTTTTCTGGCAAAAATATTCCCATATATTTATGGTCAATAATAAATAGTAAAGCAGATAATGTATCATTATAAATATTCAAGTATGAAACTTCGTATGATTTATTTAATTTAATTAATCTTGCCAATTCTATATTTATCCTATTAAATGGAAAAATAGTTGAAGTTATCGGATTCCAATCATTTGGTGGTTTTAGTACCTTGAAATTTGTTATATTATCTGAAACAAATTTAAAATGTGTGATTTCTTTTTCTAATAAAATATTTATACCCCAAGGACATTCCGTTAGTATGACTTCACTATTTTTTATTAATTCAAATTTATTTAAACAAAATCTATCGTTATTTGATTCAAAAAATACCGTTCCGTTTAATCCTATAATATCACCAATGAAATGTTTTTCTATAATAACTAAGATAAATTCCTTTGAATCAGTTTCATAAAATATTATGAATGAATTCTTGCCATATATTGGTATTTCAAATGTTCCAGTATAAACTCGTCTTTTAAAGGTATTATTTAAATATGTTGCAATTATTGTTAAAGGACCAAGTTCATGTTTATTTAATATAGAAAGTGAATCAATAATATTTCTTCTTATCATAAAATTATTATATAAATATTGTTGTTCACTATTCAAAATAGATAATTCACTGAATTCGAAATCCAATTTTTTACTCTTCATCCCTATAAATTCTTATTTTTTATTATTACTTTTTTTTTTTTTTTTTTTTTTTTTTTTTTTAAATCATTTGATTTTGTCTATTTTTATTTGTCAAAAACTATTAAAAAAAAAAAAAAGTATTCTCAAATCAATTACTTCATTTCATTAATGAAACATAGTGATGTTTTTAAAATAATATTCTTTTAATGTTCATTTTATTTCAAACAAAATTTTCAGATATTTCTAATTTTTAAAAATTTCATATCTCTGAAATATTAATTTAGATATTTGTCGTTTTTGAGCGCGCATGTCTTTATTAAATAGATTTTTTAATTATAAATGAAAAAGAAATAAAGTATTATTTATTTTTCCTTTCTTATAGCAATAAAAATGTATTAAAATTAAGTATTAATGATTTATTTAATAAACAAATATTATAATATTTATAAATTAAATTATCTAATTTGAAAAAAAGTGTAATAAAAATATATTATTTGTTTTTAGATCAAATATTAATAAAAACCAATAATTTAATGAAATATTACTGATTTAAATTTGAAAGAAAAAATCAAACTAATTCATTAAGTGGCATTTGTATTAATTTATTTAATTTTTTAAAAATATGATTCTGTTATTTTGCAAATATTTTTTTTTTTCAAATGATTTATTATCACACAGTATATAATCTTGTGTGCTATGAAAAAATCAGTTATTAAGTATTATCTACAAATAGAAATAATTTAAAGTTTCCTGCAACCACAAAAAAACTTTTTTTTTTTCAATGTTTTTTAAAGTTTTTAAAGTAATATTTAATTCTTTATTCTTGTTAATTTCAGAGTTTTATTTAAATCAAGTTTTTCTTCTAAATAAATTTTAAAAATAAGAAAAGAAGATGCTATTTATTAAAAGCTTTTTTTTTTTAATATTCTTCTCAATAATTTTTTTTACCGAATGTGAACTAAATAAAAAACCTACCGAAAATCAAGATAAGAGTTCATTGGATAGTGAATTAGATAAATTAGAGTCTCAGCTTACAACAGTTGAGTTATCCCCAGTGCAAATTCCAAAAAGTGAAAATTCGCAAACTGTGTGTACTGAGTCACATTCTGGTAGTTATGAATCGATAAGTTATTTTTTTCATAAAAATATAGATTTAATACCGAAATTGGAATTAGAATTTTTATTTTTGGGATTACAAGGTGTTATTTTTACACCATTTTGGACTTCTTTTTTAAAAGTAGGATGTGATCTTCAAGTAAAATGTCTTGTTGAATATTGGTCAACTGATCAACAAAGTAGTGACTATTGCAAGGCTCTAATTGATTATTATGTTAAAGATTATAATGCTTTAAAATCATTTGTAGTTATGGGCTATACTCCACCTACTAATAAATCAGAAAGAAAGTTATATCAAATTTTGGCTGTAAATCTCCATAGATTTGATTGCAATAATTTATCTCGTACTTTAACAATGATATTTTTAATAACAGAAGAATTTTTGCTTGCAACAATTACATCATTATTACTTTATTTATTAATTTGTTCTCTTAGAGAGTTGTCTGAATATTCATCTATAGATAGGATTTTAATGTTGGAATTCAATGCTAATTACCTTGCAGAAAAATTAGTCCTTATTGGTGGTAGTAAAATAAGTGATTTATTTGAAAAATTGAAGGCTAACACAAATGAATTTAGACATTTTAAACTACCAAAAGATTTTCACTTAGCTAATTTAGAAAAATATCCATTAAAATTGGAATTAATAGATATGGAGAATTTTGGTTATCTTTTTTGTTTATCATTATTAGAACTATTACATTTACTTTATGATTATTTAGATATGGAATTATTATTGATATTTTTTTCATCAAGGTTTACTAATTCACACGAGGTTTTATTAGCATATGATTTATTTTCAAAAGTAAATTCTAAAACAAAAGATATTACTAAAACAGCAAAAATTTTAGTATTCGATTTAACGCAATATTTAACACTTTCGAGTTATACAAAAAGAATGCATAATATATCTTTGGATAATATTACAAATAAATTTAAAGATTGTCATTTAGTTAAAGATATTTATGCACCAAATTTAATTTCGTTTGTAGCAACAGATTATCAAAATAAAGCCATTAAAAAACAAAAAAAGAGAATGAGAAGAAAATCGATATAAAAGTAATTTTAAAATTAAATTAATTAAATCTTGAACATAAAGAATGGGTTATTTAATAAGACAACTTTTTCAATTTTTCATTTTTTGTCGTAATACATTATAATAAATGGATAAATTGATGCAATATAAAATATTTATCTACAATTATTGAATTAAAAATGACAACAAAAAAAAAAGGAAAAACAAGACAAGTTGATATTTAAACAGTAATAAGTACATAAAAACAGATATTTAGAATTTAATTTAATAATTTATTTAAAATATATAATTTTGAAATCGAATGAAATGAAATATTAATATTTAAGAAGACAAACTTTTAAAAAGTGTCGAGATAATATATAAAGTATTAAATAAAGCTAATTAATATTTATGAGCGAGTACGTAAATTTATCCATTTTTAGAGAAAAAAACGTATTTACATCTAATTAATTTAAAACAAGGGTATTTAGAGAAATATAACAACCGCCAATTACGTAATGTGTGTTTTAAATAATAATTCCGGTTATTTTCTTAATTTTTTTTGGAGACATTTCAACTATTTAGTTTGATGTGTTTATCTCGACTAGTTTAAAAGGATTATCATTTTTTCTTAATTTTCTAACAAGGGTTATTTTGAAGTTGTAATTTTTGGATGTAATATTTTAATTTTGAAGTCCATAATGGTGGTTATTTTTTTAAGTTTAATTGTTTTATGTTTAAATATTTTTAATCATGTTTTTGATGTTTCTATTTTTGAAGGTAATCTAGCTTTTTCATTAGCTTCTGTTGGGCACGATAATTATGCGATGAGTGATTTAGCTGAATCAGCAAGAGAATTGGCCTTGAAGCGTCTTCAAGCGTGTTTAACTGAATTGAACAATTGCCATGAAGAGGCTCAAAAACTTAAAATCGTTTCAGCTAATTGCAATGAACGACATAGATCGGCTATGAAAGAATTTGAGACTCAAATGAAGGTTGTTCAGTTAATGAAAGACGATTATGATAAATATTGTAGAAGAGGTTTCTTAAAAGATCCGGTTCTTACTTCCGAAGAATGTGAACAGCTTTTGGAAAATATTAAAGCAGCAGAGGAGAAGGCAGAGAAATTGAAAAATAAAGCTGATAAGATTAAAGAGAAATGCTCACGTTATAAATTTGCTCTTCGTGACACTCAAGTTAAATGTAGAAAGTTAGATACTATTTGTTCAGGCATAGAACATACATTAAAAGATAGACGTTATAAAAATTCTCTCAAAGTAATACAAAATCGTGATTCTGAATCTAAATCCAGATTACCTGACTCTTCAGAATCACTAAGATCACAATTAGAACAAGCACAAAAAGAGTTAGATCAGTGTCTTGAATCATTAGCATTGTTACTTACAAGGCATTCTCAATTATCGGAAAGATCGGAATTGTTAAAATCGAGACTATCTACTCCAACTACTGTTCAAGAAACAAGTAAAACTGAGAAAAGTTTGAAATCTAAACTTTTAAGTTTCTTTGCTTTAGATGATACCAGTACAGATGAAGAGGAACCAAAAAAAAGTTCATTCCAAGAAAATCTTAAAAGAAGTGACAAGATTTCTGTTCAGTTCAAAGTTATTACTGATGAACTTCATTTGCAAGACTTGAAATGTAGAAGTTTAGAAACCAAGGTTCAAAATCTGATGGATAAGATCGATGAATTAAGTAAAACTCCTGAACCACAACCAAGAAGAAGGAATCCATGCTTAAGATTCATCACAACTATTTACGATCGCTTTACTAGGCGCAGGGGAAATAGAAGGTAATTATTATATGTTTAGCAATTTAATTTGTGTATTGTAGTTCTTTTTTTTTTTTTATTAGGTTCTTTAGGGGTTTTTAGGGTTTTTAGGGTTTTTAGGGTTTAGGGTTTTTTAGGTTTTAGGGTTTTTTTAGGGGTTTTTTAGGTTTTTTAGGTTTTTAGGGTTTTTAGGTTTAGGTTTTAGGTTTTAGGGTTTTAGGTTTTTTAGGTTTTAGGGGTTTTTAGGTTAGGGTTTTTAGGGTTTTTAGGGTTTTTAGGG
>JIBL01000119.1:0-106895 GCA_001593455.1 Cryptosporidium baileyi
ATATATATATATATATATATATATATATATATATATATATATATATATATATATAAAGATAATAAATAAAGATAGGTAAATAATGAAGATAAGTGCTTTTTTTAACAGTGGAACTAAAGTATGGATACATTCTCAATCTAATTCTTCTACAATTGAATTATCTAAAAAAATAAAAGAAAAAAAAATTGCTTTAAATCTAAATGATAACTTTGAAGATAAAATATCTTTAGAAGTATTTATTTTAGCCACTGTTATATCATATAATAAGGAAGATAAATTATATCTTTGTGAATACGATGGTGAATATAAAAAAGATTTCATTATAGAAAAAGCAAATATATTATTAAAAGTCACTGATGAAATGTTATATAAAGCAGATGAAAATTTTGGATATAAAGATAATTCTCAATTGAGAAATTTAAATATAGCAAATGTACTAAAAAATATACAAGTTTGTTATGAATTATTAAAAGAATATAAATGTAATTACATAAAAGATATAAATAATAAACAAAATCAATTACCAAAATATCCTATGTATACATTTTCTGGAGGAATACTTATTGCAGTAAATCCTTATAAGAGTTATGATATATATAATGATAATATTGCTCAAGAATATATAGGAAAAAATATAATAAATATGGAACCTCATCCATTTGCAATAGCTGAATGGACTTATAGAAGAATGTTAAAAGATAATAGATCTCAATCTATTATAATATCAGGAGAAAGTGGAGCAGGTAAAACAGAAACATCTAAACATCTATTAAAGTATTTGAGTTATGTAAGTAATATACAAAGAAAAGGTTTAGATATCAAAAATGATAATAAATTAGCATCAATAGAAGATTGCTTACTTTCTTCTAATCCGTTATTAGAAGTATTTGGTAATTCTATGACAATAAGAAATAATAATTCTTCTAGATTTGGTAAATATATGAAATTATCTTTTCATAATGGAAAAATAATTAATGCTTCTATAAACACATATTTATTAGCAAAATCACGTGTAGTTCATTTACCTAAAAAAGAAAGAAATTATCATATATTTTATCATATATTAAATGAAATTATAGAAAATAATAAATGGAATTTTCAAGATATTAATAAATTAAAATTTAATTATTTAGAAAATGTTGATTCTGATGGAAAAAAAATGAATAATAATAACTTTATGAAACTTGATGATATTAAAGAAATTATTAAAAATATACCATATAATATAAATACTATTAATAATTGTTTTCAATCAATAGGTATTGATATTGAATATAGAGAATTAATTTATGATATGATATTTTCGATATTATTATTAGGTAATATTGAATATAAAAAAGTTGAAAATATGGAAGAAGAAGATTGTGAATTAACTGAAAATTCTATAAGTATTATTGAAAAAATAGCTAAATTATGGAAAATAAATGATGATAATAATTCTGATATTACAACAAATGAATTAATTGAATTATTAACAACAAAAAATATAGTAAAAATTAAAAAAAAGTTATCTTATTCTGAAGCTATTTATACAAGAGATAGTATTTCAAGATATTTATATGAGTGGATCTTTAATAATATTGTCGAATTAATTAACATTGCATTAAAACAAAATATAAATAATAATTATAATATTAATAACCATTCTAATATTGATGAACAAAATTCTATTGGTATATTAGATATATTTGGATTTGAAGATTTAGAACCAAATTATATTAATAGTTTTGAGCAATTTTTAATTAATTATTGTAATGAAAGATTACATAGTTTCTTTTTAGAACAATTATTATATAGAGATACAATATTATATAAAACAGAAGGAATTCATAATAAAATCTCAACTACACCATCTTTAAATGTAGTTGAATTATTATTTCAACAATCCTTTGTATGTACTGTTATGAGTGGTATTAATCCAAAATATTTAAATAATGATGATGATTTTATTGAAAATAAAGAAATAATCAATGATCCATTTATCGATAAATTAAAATATAATCATTCTTTAATAAATTTATTACCTTATAATATCATATCAATATTGGATGAAACTGGAAAAATACCTATAAAAGGTAATAGAGATCATGCATTTTGTAATAAAGTACATTCATTAAATAAATTAAATAATAATTTTAAAAATTTAAGAACAAGTATTAATCGTAATTCAATTAATAATATAAATTATAATAATGAAACAAATAATTTATTATTTAATAATCAATTAAATGATCTTTCAAATGCAATAGAAAATGTTATTTATATTCAAAAATTTAATTTAGAAAAAACTTTCACTATTAATCATTTTGCTGGACCTGTTAAATATACAAGCAATGATTTTATATTAAAAAATACTGATTTTTTATCTACTAATATTGAAAATATTCTTTTAACAAAAATTAATTGTATTAAAAAAATTAATGATTTAAAATTTAAGCTAATGAGTAATTTTGATAATATCAACTATATTAATATTCAAGATAAAGATAATCAAAATGAATTAAATAATGATGAAAATTTATTATCTAATAATATAATGAAAAAAAATATATGTTTAAATGATAAATTTAATGAAAAAAATAATTTAAAATTAGGAATAACAACATTAAATCAGGTATCTACTCCTATAAATACTGGTAAAAATAAAAGTGTTTCAACAATGTTTGTTAGACAAGTACAAAATATGTTAATAAATGATCTTTATCCTACTCAAAGTCATTTTATTAGATGTATTAAACCTAATAATAATCAATCTTCATTATTTTTTGATACAGAAAAAGTATATAAACAATTAAAAATTGGAGGTATTTTACAAATATTAGATATTATGATTCATGGTTATCCTTGTAGAATACCTTATACTTATATTTATGATTATTTTAGACAATTAATTGAAATAAATGAAAAAGATGATTTAGAAGATGATTTAAAAAATATTATTATTAAAGGTAAAGAATTATTAAAAGATGAAAGATTATTTGTTTCTTTATTATTAGAATATATGGGATATAAGAATCAAGTTGATTATCAATTAGGTTTAACTAGAGTATTTTTTAAATTTAATATATTGGATAAAATAGAACAATTTATTTATAAATGTAATGAAGAAAATTCACTTTTTTGGAAAATTGATTGTATTAATTCATTGTACAATCATTGGTTGAAAAAAAGATGTTCAAATTATTGGAATATGTTAAAATGTTGTTTTATAATATTTTTAAATTACAGATATATTAGAAAAAAAAATGCTAGTAAAATTATTATTAAAAATATAAATAGATATATTTTAAATAAAAGAAGGAAAGAATTAGAAAGATTAAAAAAAGAAGAAAAAGAAAGACAAGAATTAGAAAGAATAAAAAAAGAGGAAAAAGAAAGACAAGAATTAGAAAGAATAAAAAAAGAGGAAAAAGAAAGACAAGAATTAGAAAGAATAAAGAAAGAAGAAAAAGAAAGACAAGAATTAGAAAGATTAAAAAAAGAAGAAAAAGAAAGACAAGAATTAGAAAGAATAAAGAAAGAAGAAAAAGAAAAAGAAGAATTAGAAAGAATAAAGAAAGAAGAAAAAGAAAGACAAGAATTAGAAAGATTAAAAAAAGAAGAAAAGGAAGAAGAAAAAAAACACGAGTTAAAAGTATTTAAAAATGACATTGAAAATAAAGAATTAAATAAATTACAAATAAATGAGAAAATTGAATTTCAAAAAAAAGTTTTAAATAAGAAGATAACTTTAAAAAGAAAAAAAGATATTTCTTATTCTAATATAGATTTGACTAATAAAACTAATAAAAGATCAAGGGATGATCTTATAGAATATGAAAGTGATAATTTAATAACAAATAAAAAAAAGGTTAAAAGTGATCAAAATAAAAATTCTGAATTAATTAATGATATTTCTATGGAAGATATTGATGATTCTAATTCTATTAATTCACCTTTGCTTTTTACATCAGCTATGAGAGGTAAGAACAAACGTTATTCATTATATTACATAAGTGGTAATGATCATGAAATTAATAAAAATAATCGAATACAAGAAATCAAAACATTACAAGATGAATTAGTAGAAGCAGAATTTATTGATGATATATTTAATAAAAATGAATCTAATAACATAGAAAATGTTAATTTAGATAATAATGTCAAAACAGGAATTAAAAGACCTACTATATTTATACCTAATACAAATAATGATTCAAAAGATATAATTGAAGTTTCTGATTTAAATAATGAAAAGAATAATATTAAGAAAAGTTTAAAAGATATACAAAAAAATTTTCGTGATAATATTATTAAACAAAAAAAATTACTTTAAAATTTTCGCGCCATTATTAATATTTAATAAATGATATTTACGAATTAATTATTTAAAATTTTTATAAATAAAATATTTTTTAATTAATCAAATTAGATCTTATTTAAAATTATGAATCAATCTAATGTTGAAGATCTTGAATTTGATCAATTAAGTGAAAAATTTATGCTTAATTTAAGACCTATTAAAAAAAATAAAAAAGAAGATTTTATTAAAGATATGATTATTGATTATCATCAAGAAGATCCTTACAAAAATCAAAATTGCAATTTTAAAGAAAAATTTAATTCATCAGATTTATTTAACTTAAATAATAAATATTCCGAAAAAAATCTTTTAATTAATAAAGAATTATATTCACATCTTATACCAATAAAAAATCAATCTTATAATCGTTCATCTTCTCTTCCTCCAAGTAATTATCAAGGTTTAAATTTATTTAATAAAGAATTTGATCAAAAATTTTCTAATAATTTGAATAATAAATCTAATAACTATATCTCTATTAATTCAAAAAATCAACATTGTAATTCTAAATATATTCATAATACCGATAATAATATTAATAAGTTTTGTAAAAGTATCAAAGATAAGTATATTGATAAAAACCCACAACTCATATATATACAAAATACAAAAGCTATAATAGGTTTAATATTTAATATTATACTTATATCAACATGTATATATATTATACTTGCCGTTATATTTGTTATAAAAAATGATATAGAATCAAAAATTCAAGTTTCAATAACTAATATTATTGAAGATATAAATATATGTTCAAAACAATATATTGATAATAAATGTCAGCCTGAACAAAGAGTTCCTGCTATGGAAACTAAATGTAATGAATGGGAAAAATGTATGTCTCAAAATCCAACTATAATTGCGAAGAAATCTATATTTACAGCTCAAATAATTGGTCAAATCATTAATACTTTTCTAGATCAAATATCTTTCAAATCTGCTTTATTCATATTTGGATTTATTCTTTCACTTATAATAGGAAATTTCTTCGTTATTACTTCTTCTATATCTGGAGTAAATAGTAAAGATAACAAGAAAATTATTTGTTCTACTAATTTTTAGTTATCTTTTAATCTAGAATTATAAATTTAATTAATTATTTACAATTAAAAATCAAATATTTTTACCGCCATAAATGCAAAATATCAATTATTACTATTTGTTCTTTTTAATGATTATTAATATTGAATTATAAATAACAGTTTCAAATATTAATTTAATATATCTACTTTAACAAGCCAAATTCGTGGTTTTTTTTTTCTTTTTTAATAATTTCAATATATACTGTAAATATATAAATAATAATGCACCAAATGCACCCTTGCAAATAAATGTACAAAATGCACACTTTAAAAAAAAAAAAAAAAAGAAGGAAACAATTATCTAGTAAAAAAAAAAAAATTGATATTGATTTTTAAATATATTAAAATAAAAGTTTAAAATATTTAATCCATGTATATTTGATAAAATTATAAAAGATTCTTTGAATTAAAAAATTATATTTTTAATTACTGAAATATGTTTCAATTAAATCGCTTAGTAAAAGTTTTATATTTAACAATAATAATTACATTGATTTCAAATAAATATGTTAAATGTATAAGATATAGAGAGAAACTTAAAGAAAGCGGGCTAGGAAACTTTTTACTTGGTCTTGCAGGTTCAGCTGTTTCACAAGGAGTTCAGTCAGCAACAGGATCACCTTTAGTTTCAAATCCAGCCATGAACAATTATGGAACTTTAGGTGCAACTCCTACATTAGGAACACCAGGATCTGTTAGTACACCTATTTCTGGTGCTGTAACTGGTGCTGCAACTGGAGCTGCAACTGGAGCAACAGCAGGTATTCCTGCTGCAGCCACTGGAGCTGGCATTAGCAATCCAAATAGTGCATTAACTGGTGCTCCACCAGGAGCTGTTACAAATGCTGCTACTGCTTCTGCTTTAAATGCTGCCGCAACAGTTCCTGGAATGTCAGCAATGCCAAGTAGTACTCCAAGTGCATTGTCATTTACAACTATAGCATTTGGTTCAATAGTAATAATGATGATCTGTATGGTTATGCTGGTATGCAGAAGATGTACTAAAGATGATGATTAAAGAATTAATTATTATTTATATTAATATGATTTTTTATGTAATAGATAAATAATACAAACATTTAATTACAGAACTACTGGTTATATTACATGTATATTTACTTTAAGAATTAAAGTTAAATAAAGGGAAAAATTAAAATCTCTTTCTTTTTCTTTATATATATATTATATATATATATATATTTTCTCCCATATTTCCAGGGGATACCGGGTATTTTTAAAATTAAGACATGAAATTTTTTAAAAAATAAGAAAAAGAAAAAAATTTTTTTGAGATATAATTAGATTATAAAACTGTACAAGATGAGTTCTCAATCTACTTCAAGTAATAGGAAAACTCAAAAAATGATGACTCAACCTATAAATCAGATTTTTCGTCTTTTTACTTCTAAACAGAAGGTTCAAATATGGTTATATGATCACAAAGAAATAGTAATAGAAGGAATAATACAAGTAAGTTATATTAATTTTTTAATATATGAAAATTAAATTAATACTTTTAAGGGATTCGACGAATATATGAATATTGTATTGGACCAGGCAGCTGAAGTATATACTAAAAAAGATACTAAGAAAGTGAACAATATTGGAAAATTGATGTTAAGAGGTGAAAATATTAGTTTGATTTGTGAATGTAAGGCTTAATTGTAATAGGACAGCTATTTCAGATTTTGATAACTTTATATTCTTCAATTTATTTCTCCTTAAGATTTCTGTCTTGTGAAGTCTAGTTAGATTACATTAGATAGAATAAGTAGTCACTAACAATTCTATAAACAACTTATTAATAACCGAAAAGGAGATAGATTATTAAATTAAAATTAGGAAAAAAAGAAAGAAAGTAAAAAGAAATATTAATAGACACTTGAAAATGAACATTCAGTACACATTGTGAACATCCAGATACATTATCTTTTTTTCTTAGATCGATATTTTTCCCAATATTTAATCACTCAATTAAATATAGGGATAACTGGAATTTCTAGTGACAATTTCAAACTTTCGATCAATAAACTTGATACAGAATATTCTTAAGGTTTGTTGGCCAATACTGCCTGTTGAATTATTTCAAAGTTAGCACCAACTACACTTTTAACTTCCTTTCCAGATAAGAACAATTTAATTGTAGGCATTGCTCTAATTGATTCGGCATCTGCAACACTTGGTAATGAATCAACATCTACTTTAATGAAAGTTACATCTTTCATTTGATCACTGAATTCATCTAATTTGGGAGCAATCATATTACAAGGTCCACACCAAGTTGCAAAAAAATCCACAACAACAAGACCAGGTTTACCAATATAAGACTTATATTCTAGTGCAACAAATTAGAAGTACTTTTAACGCAATTTCTTATTGAGATTTTCATAAATACTTACCTTCAACAGATGTAACTTTAATTACCGTCATATTTAGTAAAATTTAGATCTTAATAAGGTTTACAAATTGTAGTTAGGTAATAATTTCAAAATAAATAAGAAGAAATGAGAAGATATTTATTAATTGCAGAACACTCATTACGAGACAAAGTTCATGGATATTAGGCGGCAAGCTAAATATTGTATTTATCAAGATTGAGTAATAAAAAATTTGAAGAAATATTAAATTTAAGAAAAGATGTGCGGGGTGTGGGGGAAGGAGGGGATGAAATAATTGACAATAAATTATGGAATATTTATAATTTTGATGAACATAAATTGAACTAAAGTATGATAGAATTCAAATTCACAAACTAAGTATATATATTTATTGAAAAGATTAGAAGTGATTTTTTTTATAATTAAATGATTTACAAATGATTTTTTATTAACCTAGAATTTTGCAACAAATTCTCACGTATTTTCCAAAAGAAGTTGGTATAATCTCTTTGTCTGCAGCCTGCTAAAGCACGTGTTATAGCTTCTAATGGATCATTACATCTAGACCAATGATCTATTCTATGATTATAGGCTGATATAATTGACTGTGGGATTTTACCTCCATTAAGAATACTTTCACCAGCAATAACTCTATCCCACATTTCTTGTAATCTGGTAGCTCTTTTACTAATGACTCGTGCCAATTGTCTATTATTAATGTACTGGCTGCATCTTTCACATGGTTCATTTAATTTATTAACTACTTCCAGACAGTTAGGATGGTGAACTACTCCTTGATGTTCTGGTTCATGATTAGGTGTGATTTTAGTTATAATAGACTGTTTGTAAAATACTCTTCTCGTATCATTATAATTTAAAGTAGAACAATGTTCAGTAGATCTTTCTGAACCAATGAAGCACATAGCCCAATATCTAACTTTATTTATTCCTGGACAATGAAAAGTTCCTATTTTTTCAAATTGAATTCTCAATAATGGTGATATTACTGGTATATCTATATTTGTCATTTCTTTTTGATTAATATTAGTATTTTCTTCAATTTGATTTTCATCTTGAATTTCATTATGACTAATAAAACCATTGTTTTCAATATTTGTATTATTAATATTTATATTTTCTGTATATATTTCATTTAATGTATCATTATTTATAATAAAGTTGTAATCATGT
The DNA here is from genome assembly GCA_001593455.1 of Cryptosporidium baileyi. Taxonomy (NCBI): domain Eukaryota; phylum Apicomplexa; class Conoidasida; order Eucoccidiorida; family Cryptosporidiidae; genus Cryptosporidium; species Cryptosporidium baileyi. Next base: position 8,997 of record JIBL01000119.1, read on the forward strand.
GTTAAGTGATCTTTTTCTATAGATAAATTTGCAATTAATGGATGCATTACACATTCATTATTTTGATTTTTAATATCTATATTTATTTGTTTTTCATATTGATCCACGTTTTCATTTTGTATTACTTGATAATTTTCTATTTGTTTTACATTCATTTCTTCATTTACACAATAATTGTTTTCAATAATTTCAATAACTTTATTTTGATCATTTTGATTTTGGTCATAGCAATAATATATATTATTATTTTCTTTTTTTAAATTTTTTTTATTCATAAATTTTTGCATAACAGAAAAAGTTTTATGATGTGTATTATTATTAATAATATTAATTTCTTGATTATTATTGTTATTATCAAAGTTATTAAATACTAACTGACCAATAATGCTACAATTTGTGCCATTGATATTTTCATTATCAATTTTATTTATATTACCATACTTATCATAATTTGGAATATTAATTGGATCAAAGTATGATTCTTCTTTTTCTATACAAAAATCTATTTCATCTAAAAATTGAGGACTTCCTACAGCTTTTGAAAGTGCTTTATGCAATTTTCCATTCATGTGAGTTCTCCAATTATTTAGATAATAAGCTGGATTTAATATAATCCTCACTTGACATATATTGCAATAAACACAAGTTCCTGGCAATAATGTTGTATCAACACTTATAATTGTTGGATTATTTAATATTAATCTATTAAATATTGCCTCTCTTTCACAAGCTGTCTTTCTTTTTTTGTTTATATTTATTATATTATACGATTTATTTACCTCACATTCGTTTTCTGTTTCAAGTATATTCTTTATATCATTTATATTGTCATTCAATAATACATTCATCACCACTTAATTATTTTTTTTTTTTTCTTTATAAGTTTTGTTCTTAAATTTGAAAGCATTAAGTTAAAAAAAATTGTCATTTATTAATAAACAACTATATTTTTGTGTGGTAATTTTTTCAAATATATATAATAATTTTTGCCATATTAGTTCCCACACCTAATCTTCAAATAACCACTTTTATCATATTTTTGAATCAATATTCTTTGTATTATAACTCATACAATCTCCTAATTCTAATTTTCTCATATTCTTAAATCTTTTATTTGTATTAAATACATTATTTTCTATTGAATCAAATTTTTCATCTTTAAAATCATAAATTTTTTCTTTTATATCCATTATATTATCTGTATATATTCTTTTATGTCTAGATAAATATGCCACACTTAAATCATTATCAAATATTCTACTTTTTTCATTTTGAACATATTTTTCTATGTTGAAATCTATACTTGATATATTTTTTTCATTCCTAACTTCGTCTTCTGTTAATTCCCATTCAACTATCATACGTCTTGAATCTTTCTGTTTATTTGTTAATCCCAAATCAATATCCAATACAATTGGTGTTGATCTTGGAGTTAAATTGTTTCTTTTTATTTTTGGCTCACCTTGTACTTCTATATTTATACTTCTCTTATTAATATTATTTTTTTTGCAATTTCTATATATATTTTTACAGTTTTCTTTACTATATTCATATACATTATCAATTTCTACTAATTTCTTATTTTCTATTTTATTAGTTAATATTTTATTGAAAAATAACCATTCAAATATTTTATTCATAATTTAAATTTGTAATTTTAAAAATTCAATATTTTGTCAAATAAATATTGCATGCATCCTCATGCAATTTTGCATTTCATATTAATCGTTTTTAATTTAATTATTTATGTTGTGATACCGCCTGAGACAGAAACTATTGAAATAAATACCGGTGATATAACTAATTTCAATAATATCAAATTAAACATTAATTGAGTTTTTAAAATAAATTTGAATATTTTAAAAAAGATAATTTATATACAAATTAAATCAAATTTTATCTATTTAACACATAATACTTATTAATATTCAGGTCTTGACCAATATTTGAAAACTAATTTATTTTGTTTTTAGTAATGTCGATATTATTTATGACTTTGGTATAATAACTACAAAAAAATCAATGTATCTTAAACAATCTTTAAATTTTTAATACTTTTAATATATTTAATTATTTTACTTTATTATGATGAGTTATGTTCTACTCAATCACGACGGTCTACTGACTATTAAAAATGGAGAAAGAGTGGAACTCTGAATAAAGTAATTTCTAATTTTTAATCTTTTATTAAATTACTTTTCACTTCTTTAAAGTTGCTGGTTTGATTATTCAATTTAAGTTATTTATTCTAATGTATTGTTTATTCAAATTTTTCTATTTAATATTTGTATTTTTCTACATATCAACATATTTACATTATTAGCGCTACAATGCATTAAATTGCAAAATATATTTTACATGAATTAAATTTATTCAATTTCGAGTGATAACTATTGATGTAAAATTTTATTTAAATATTTAAATAAATATATTGTAAGTTAAATAATATTATCTGTTTTTTTTTAAAATTTTTGTGTGAGGAGTTATATTTAATAATTTATAAATAAGTTATTTATTTCGAGTAATTATTAAATAATTTAATTTAGATAATAAATAAATAATCTCTTTTTAATAATTAATTATTTCAATATTTACTAGCAAAACAAACTTTAATTTATAATTTAATTGCAAATAAATATTATTAATACAAATAACGTATAATTGAAATATTATATTGAATCATTTATTTTATGTATTATTAATATTAATAATATTAAAAACAACACATCAAGGATAAGGTATAAAAGAGATAAATATTGTAATTAACATGATTGAAAATAACATTAATATCATAAATACGGAAATAAAAGAAAATTTAATAACTGAAAACAAAAAATTACCAGATTATTATGGTAATATGAATGAGAAATTAACTTTAAATGAGGCAATAAATCAATATGACAGATTGATATGGAAAGATACAATATCTCCAAAAAAATCTATTAAAGATTACACAAATAATTTAGATTTAAGTACTATTTCAGTAACAAGTAAAATATTATTGGAAAACATTGAAAATAATAAAAATAAAAGTATTATCGGTATTTTAGCATTATCACCAAGTAATGTTAGTCATTTACCACCTACTGAAAAAGATGGTATAACAGGATTAGCAATATTATCAAATGCATTATCAAACTTGGGTTCTACAGTTGTGATTATGACAGATTCAATTAATCAGCCAGTATTAACTAAGATATTTAGCAATAATGAATTATTTAAAAATTATGTAGATATTAAACAAGAAATTGGTTATGCACCTAAAGAATTAAATTTAGAGAAGAACAAGATATATGTAATAGGAGTTGTACCACAACCAGGTATAGATTCCGAATGGGAAGAATTTCTTGAAAATATACATAATGAATTCAATTTATTAATAACATTAGGTAGACCAAGCAGAGAAATAGACACAGGAATATATCGTAATTCGCGTGGATTAAGAATTAATCATTATTGTTCAAATTTGGAAGATATTTACATAAAAGTAATGGAAAATAAAAAATTAACTATTGCATTATCGGATTGTAGCGATAATCAATTAGGAATTTATCATAAGAATGATAATAGATGTAAGTATAATGCTAATAATATACTAATTTCACATACTATAGATTGGACTTGCTATTATTTGATTGCTGGTATTGCTTTAAGATTTGTGTCTAGTTTAGAAAATATTAAAGATAATGAGAGTGTTGATCTTGTTAAAGAAATTAATAATAAATTATTATTAGAATCATACCAATCTATATTTCCTGATGAAAATATTTTTAATTATTTAAATAACAAATTAAATGAACTTGAAGTTTGGGATACATTATATGGAGACTCATTAAAGAAAGGCTTTACATTGGAAAATGATTGGGAAATTAGAATGAAAATTCGAAGAGTTGCAGCACAATATGGGTTACCTATTGAATTTACGCATGTTTAGTTTATTAATTTAAGCGGTTATTTATGTAAATGTAATTTTTCGCTTTCAATGTTAGAATTACCAAACAAAAAGTATTTTAATAATGAACGAATATTTACAGAATTTAAAACGTTAAAAAAAGTTTTTTTCTTTTTTTTTTTTGATAAAAAAAATTATTCAGCTTATTGGTTTTTTACTCGATTACCTCTAAATAATTTCCTTCAAATAATATTCTGAGAAATATTTGAATTATTTAATTTTTATTTTTCATCTTTTTTTTTTTAATATTCTAAATATTGATCTGAATTAATATATATAACTTTAATTTAAAATTATGTTAATTTCATTGTTATTTTTTTTAAACTGAATTTAAAAAATTTTAATTAGATGAATAAATTGTGAATTTGCATGCAAAAATATGTTTGTGGATGCCGGTATAGAAGTAATTTATATACGTAATTTTCCCAAAATATTAAATCTTTAAATTTATTATCTTAAATTGAAATTGAAGTAAAAAAAAATGAATTAATTTATTAAAATACGAGAATATTAATTTTTTAAATACTGATCATTCTTTAATCAAAACATAAGAAATGTGGATTGAAAAGGCAACAAATGAATTTAAATGTATATTTAATACATATGTTTATAATTATATTTATGAATTATAATAAATATAGATTATTTATTAAAAAATAATTTTTTAAAGGTTATATATATATATATATTTAAATAACAAAAAAAAATGCAAGAAGACAGTTTGTATTTAAATTGGTTATTTAAAGAGAATATTACATTTGAAAATGATTACAGCGAATTAAATAGTGTTTATTCTGATGCTGAATATTATTTGAATGATAAATTAGTTATAGAAAATTATTCAGATTATTTGTCTCCATTGGAGTCTTCTTTAAGAGCATCACTTGAAAATTTAAATAATATTGAAGATGATTTAAATGTTAAGAATATTAAAAATAACGAAATAAACTATATGAATTTTTCTCTCACTGATATTGACAATGAAAATAATAAAAAGTATGTTACCAACAATATCTACGATAGTAATGGGAATTCTATTAATAATAATGATGATCATAATAAAAATGTTATTGACAAAACTATTAAAGATAATATTGCTAATAACAATAATGAAATAACTAATAGCAATGCCAATTATACTGATAATAGTAATAATAATAACCAAACTTATCATTATCAAGATCATGTTAATGAAGTAATTACCAATTTATTATGTAATAGAGAAACATTTGAATCTTATAAATATAAATATATTATTTTTAAATTGTTAGGCTATGGTTATTATGGAACGGTATTTCTTGCAAGAAGATACTTGAAAGATGGAGGTGAGGAAAATAAATTAGTTGCGATTAAGATTATTAATTTTGAACACGTAAAGGTAATTAATAGCAATAATATAACTGTTGATATAATAGATCAGTTAAATGATGAAATCAACATACTAACAACATTGGAAAATCATTGCAACGTTGTCAATTATTTGGAATCTTTTAATATTAATCCACATTACTTAGCATTTGTAACTGAGTATATTTCAGGGTATACATTAAGAGATATATATAAATCATATGGTTCTTTTCCGGAAAATTTAATAAGTTATGTTTGCAAATCAATATTAGATATATTAATATATTTGGATAGTATTAATTATAGATATAAACGTATACATAAAGATATAAAATCAACAAATATAATGATTGATTGCAAAACATGCAAAGTTAAATTATTAGATTTTGGAGTTTCTCAAATACTAGACAATGTTCTGCATATTACTCCAAAAATATCGTCTGGTACTTTACAATGGATGTCCCCTGAATTGTTATTTTCTAAAGAATACAACAATTTAACAGATATTTGGTCTTTAGGAATAACTTTATTAGAATTATCAATAGGTAATGTGCCAAATATTTATGAATTAATATTAAAAAATAATATAAATAGTGATAATATTTTAGAGAAATACGTCGAATTTTTAATAGATCAAATTAATAAAGACAATATAAACTGTTTATTAATTAATGAAAACAAAATGATTATTAATAAAATAAAATCATTTTCAAAGTTGTACTTGGACTTTTTAAATAAAATGCTAATAGTTGATTTAAATAAACGTTGGAATTGTCATAAATTAATTAATCATCCTTTTATTAGAAAAAATGAATGTAGTAATTTGTACACTAATTTTCAAAATATAGAGAAAGAATTATATTATTACAACAATTGTTTTAATTCTAAAATAGCAATAAATCATAATATTTTTTCCAAATTATTTAATAACTTAACGAATTTATTTATTAAAGATAAATCATTGAGCGAAGTTAATGAAGATTGTAAAAATAAGCAACTATATAATAGAGATGAAGACTACAACAAAAGTATGCAATGCATTCATATTGATATTTTAGATAATGTTAAACTCGAAAAAATAGATAAAAATGAAATTATTTTTGAATATTCTGATTGACAATATTTCAATAATTCTGATGTAGTTTACTTATTTGAACAGCATTTAATAATCTAGGAGCAAATCTTTCCAAAGGTCTTTTCCATATTAATTGGTTATGACCTCCTTCTTGAATAGCATTCTGAATAATAGACAATAAACAGTTATAACCGACGTAAACAGCAGAATTTTTATTGACATTTTCATTAATTTCCTTAATTTGTTCATTGAATACTCTGACCATGTCTTGCGATATTTCATCGCTTGTATTGTATACTAGAACATTTTGAATTGAATTGACTAATGTACCAACTGATTTAAACAATGAGTTGGTTATATTAAAAGTTATGCTTATTATTGGTCTTGAAGACATTAATAAATGTGGAGATAAATTTGATATTGAATTTGGAGTTAAAGGTGATGATGCTGATAATAACAAAGGAGAAGATGAAGGATTTGAAGGAAATATTTTTTGATTTTCAATGTCTTCATGGCAATTTAAACCGATTAAAACAGGAATATTCATTATTAATTCGTTGCCATTAATATCTAAAATGGCGAGATTGAAAACTTTAGTTACATTTAGTATTTCAAAAATTATCGATTCTAATCTCCACAATAATATAATTGAAGATTGAAAAATGCCTCTGATTAATTCTATTAAAATATTTTCATTCATTTTCCCTTGATTTTTGTAATTATTATATAATTCTGTTAATCTTAAATTTAACGTTTTACTTATTATATCAATATAACCTTGATATATTTTATTTTCTATCTTATGATTACACAAATTGTTTTCATTTATCTTCTCATTAAAATCCTTGACCAAAACTTCATTAATTGAAGATTCATCTAATTCTATACTTAGCGTAATTGGTACTTTTGCCTTTTCATTGTCCTGATCATTAATATTTCGGTTCTGATCAATATTCCATTCAATTGAAATTCGAGTTTTTATATAATCACAATTGTTACTATTTAAAACTACTAAAGTTTGGAATTTATTTGTCGTAAATAAATCCCAAGTAAATCCTGCGAATGCTTCTTTAATTCTCAGATTATTTAAGTTATTTTTTAAACTGCTCTTTTTACTTTTCCAATGATTTAACTCTAATATCAATGTATTAGATAATTCTTCTTCTTTATTAATTAGTCGATTCAAATTATTCTTTTTATTTATCATTGTATTAATATAATTTTTCATCCTAGATATCTCTTTCTTATAGCTATTAATATTTTCATGGACAATTTTCATTGCATTCCAATAAGTTTCGTATACGTGCATTTCTGACATTTGACAAGATTCTATGGTAGATAATAATACGAATGAATTTTTGATTCTATTCTTATTGTTAATTATGGATTCCTGTATGTCAAGAGTTTTTTTAATTTGATTTTCATATTTTTGTATTAGTAAATTTTTGTAAGGAAATATTATTTGTTCTTTCCAACCAATCCAAGAACTTTTAGAAAATACGTTATCTTCAAGAAAATAAGTTGAAATACGACTCAACAATTCATTTTTGATTTTTTCATCAATCTTACTTCCATATCTGCTTTTATTAACAATTATAGCCGAAGTTGTTGCTATTTCACTATCGGGAAATTTTAACAAATTCTTTTTATATTTTTCTTCATATATTTCTTCTGTATATAGTTGAATTAACTTGCTATTTTCAATTTCTTCCCATACCTGAGTTTTTAAAGATTTAATCAATTTTTCTATATATTCAAATATAACAGTTTTGTCATTACAATCAACTTCACTTTTTTTAATTATTTCTTCGATTTGCTTAATCATCTGATTGTTATTTTTACTGTCATTATCAAATTCTTCAAAATCTAATATGTCAAAATTGTCCATTTTATAATTCAAATTTAATAAAGACTGAAATTCTTCCCATGTATATCCCTGAGGTGTTATATTCAATATAGATTTTGTATTTTTAAGGAAATCCAATAATGATCTCGAAGAAGGAGATAATTTGTCATTTCTAGAATCAGAATAATTTTTCATTGGTGTAATAGAGATGTTTAACTTTAAATTATCATCGTTTTTTAAACAATCTAATTCTTGTTTAGGAAATGTCGGATCACTAAATTGAGAAGTATCATTATTTTTTTCGAAGTCAATCTTGGTTACAATCTCATTTTGATCAATAATTGTCAAATCTTTTTCTTTATTCAAAATTAATTCATTACTTTCTTGTAATTCTGAGCTATGATTTGTTTGTTTAATTTCAAAAAAATCACTTAAATTTTCCTTTTTTTCTATATTGTAATTAATTTCACTTCTGTTAGTTGCGTTTTCAGTTAATTCCGAATTATTAACATTTTCATTAAGATTTATTTTTTCAGAAATATCACTCTTATGAAAACTATTAACTTTCTCGTCATCAATAACTTCTTTATCTTCATTTACTTCTCTTTCGTCAAAATCATTTGTATATTTACTATTATCTTCAATAACACTTTTTTTCTCAACTTTATCACTTTCATTCTCGACAAAACTAACTGAAGACAAATTTTTCATTACTACTGATAAGAATGCTCCAGGAACATTTGGTGTTATAGAATCTCTGCAATTTATTGAATAGTCTGATATATTCATTTGATCGGTAATATCTATACTATTATCTAAACCATTGTTTTGAATGTTTGTATCTTTGTCGACAAAACTTAATTTATCATCACCATTACAAATTTGGTCATCTTTTTGATTAATTTTATTTTTATCAACGTAATTAACATCTTTAATATTATCATCAATATTTGAATTATCATTATTAACGTTGTCTAATTCAGTGCTAATGTTAAAATTGTTGCTTTGAGTAATTTTATCACCATTCATTGTAGATAAACTAATTGAAGGATCATGAAAATTTTCATTTTTTTCATCACTTTTTATTAATTCTTCTAAAGACGGAAAGTTATAAATTGGTCCTGTATTTGTATCATCTAATTCACTTAATATGCTTATTCTATTGCTTAGGTTGTTTTTTTCCGATGAATTATCTACTGAAACATCATTTTCTACAACTAATTTGTCGACATTATCATTTTGCTTATTTTCATTTATTATTATTAAATTTTTTACACCAAATTGTACTTTTTTATGTGATTTTGGAGTTTTGATATTTGCTGTATTCACATTATCAGGATCATATTGTTTTAATATACTTTTTCTGTCTTTAATAGCCGAATCTTCATCGGGATTTTTTCGGTTATTAATGGTTACGGGTGTAGATTTCGTATTACTTCTTCTTTTAGACAAACTTTTTATCTGGCTACTTTTATTTTCATCTTCGCCAACATTTAATTCTCTATTTCTTTTTCTTGGAGTTGAATATACTAAAAAATCAGAATTTATATTATTACTTACTTCTCTATCAAAAAATTCACTTTTTTCATTTATTACTTTGTTTTCCAAATTTAACGGTGGCATAACTAAATTTTTTTTCCTGATGCTACTACCCGTAGATGTTACCTCCTTCTTTTTAGATCTTAATATATATGGTGTACCACCGGGAGTACCTATCTCTGGTGTTTCAATTGTAATATTATTTATATTGAAATTATTATTCTCATTATTTTTTTTGGTTCTACGTCTCGAAGATGAACCATTCAAAGTTTTTTTTGAATTGCTACTCTTGATTGGGGTATCTAAATCATTATTAACATTGGATAATTTTTTTTTTGGAGTAGATATCTTATTTAAATCTTTGGAGTTCTCTTGTTCCATTTGATTTATTGCAATTTTATTTATCGTTGGTATTACAATCAATTAATATTGAATTGTTTTTTTATTAATAATTTTTTAAAAATATGTCCAAATAAATTATGTACAAAATATATACATTAATATATATTATATAAATATATTTTTCAATTAAGATGAATTTTTCGTATTTGTGAAATTATTTGTTTTCGTAACTCATCCTTCCTGCATTTCCCCACATTAATATACATGACTTACCTTTAAAAAGCTACGAGAAAAAAAGCCGCCTGTATGTGGCGGTAATTACACGTCATTATTAATTTTCAACAAATTATATTAAGAATTTATGAAAAAAAAATTAATTTTAAAAAAGATTCTAATTATCAAGTTCCTACGACATAAACGGTTCTAAGTAAGAAATATAGGATTAACCATCCCAAACCTTATATAGAAAAATCATAAATAAATCGTTACTTTTGATCTCCTATTCTTAATTAATCAATCTAATCTTCTAATTGATCGTCCTCATCATCATCTTCGTCCTTAGCGATTTCAGCAGTAAGTAGTGCCAACATGGCTGCAGCAGAATCCCTTCTATTTCTTCTCTTTGCAACTGTATTATTTGCAGGACATTCAATGGCATTCTGTTCCTTATCATCTTGAATATCACTATTGTTATTTCTTCTCTTCTTATTAGATCTAGTTGCTGCACCAGTATTAGATATAGAATTTTGATTATTATCTTGTTCAGAGTTGTTAATGTTATTTGATTTTGATACTGTTGATTTCGAGTTCTTAGCTCTGGTTGCCTTTCTTTCTTTAGTCTTTACTGTTCTGGTAGGTTCAAATGATTCGTCATTAATATCATCATCATCACTAATATCTAAATTATTCTTATTCATATTAGAACCACCTTTTCTACCGCCTCTTTTTCCTTTACCTTTTCTACCTCTTCCGTCGTTTGTATTAGAATCGTTCATCTCACCATCAATAAATTCATCCAAAACATAATTATCAATAATGAATTCTTTAGCTCTAGTAGTTCTTCTAGATTTTTTATTTGATTTACCTCTATCATCAACATCAATATTATCATCATCATTATTATTGTCTTCATTATCATCATTATTTGGTTGCAATGTCTTTACAATATCCTGTACATTAGCCAATAAATCTTCAGCTCTTTGACGCTGAGACTCAGAAAATTCTCTCATATTAGTAACTTGTACAAGAGCTTCAATTAATGGATCTAAACTATCTAATGCTGCTGCACCATCAACAGAGTCAGAAAGATCTTGAATAAATTTTTCTCTACTTTCTTCATCTCTTGTAGCACTTCCGCTCTGTAACTGTACAAGAAATGATGATACACTACTATCACCTAATATCTTTTTCCAAAAATCAGGATCATTAACGTCAAGATCAGGAAGTGCATTATCACTTCTAAAACTTGTTTTACTGAATGAGGAATTTTTACCACTTAATTGATATCTAACAAGACGCGAATTCTTGCTTAAAATCTCATCAATATCACTTTCTTGGAATTGTCTTGATGCCTCACTACCCTCTAATAAGTAATAAGCACCATGCTTAAGTAAATCCTCAATCTCTTGTTTTGTTGGTTCACCACTGGTACCTATTCCATTTCCACCACTTGATCCATTATTTTCTTCTCTAAATGCACCTTTATGAAATACAGCGGTATTTAAACCAAGTTTTCTACTTGCTCTTTCAAACATCTCTGCTTCATATGTTCTTGCTGTTATCAATCTATATACCTTAACATCTCTAGTTTGTCCTATTCTATGTGCTCTTGCACAAGCCTGTACATCATTTTGAGGATTCCAATCGGAATCAAATATAATTACAGTATCAGCAGAAGTTAAATTAATTCCTAAACCACCTGCTCTTGTTGATAATAAGAATATAAACTTGTCAGAGTCTTCTGCATTAAATCTAGATATCGCAGCTGTTCTATCTGTACCTCTTATACTTCCATCTAATCTTTCATATCCCCAACCATGATGTTCAATAAGTTCCTCTAATAACGATAATGTCTGAATAAATTGACTAAATATTAATACACGATGACCTTCTGCTTTTAATTTAGGTAATAATTTCCCCATCAAGACCATTTTACCACTTAATTCAATCATTTTCTTATATCTTTCCTCCACTGTCTTGCATAGTGCAACCTCTCTTTCTTCTACTCCAACAACTTGGAATGGATGATTGCAACATTTTCTTAATTCAACCTCTACATTCATTAAAGATGGTATGGGAGTATTTCCGCCCAATTTCTTACCACCTATACTAACATTTTTACACAAAAATGCTCTATTTCTTTCAAATATTGCTCTATAATAAGCTTTCTGTGCTGTAGTTAATTCAACATCTATTATAGTTTCTTCTAATGGTGGTATTTCTTTCATTACATCTTCTTTAACTCTTCTTAATAAATGAGGTCTTAGTAATTCATGTAATGCAGATACTTGTGCACTAGTTTGTAATTCACCAAATTCCTGAGTAAAAGCTTCTATACTCGCAAATTTTATTGGTTCTATATAATTCAATAAAGGCCAAAGTTCTTCTGTATTGTTTTGTACAGGAGTTCCCGATAATAATAATATGTGTCTACATGCTATACTTTTAAATACTTGCAAAGTTTTAGCTCCTCTGTTTTTCAACCTATGTGCTTCATCAATTATAACAAATTGCCATGGCATAGTACATAAAATATCTGCATCAGCCAAAAGTATTTCATATGATGTCAATAATACGTGAAACTTATAATGTTGTGTTTGAACTAAACGAGGCTCATTAATATAACCATAATTCTTTAAGTTATTGCCACAACTATAACCAGCGCTTCTACCTCTACCTCTCATATCAAATTGCAAACATTGATGATAGAATTCATAATGACGAAGTAAATCACGTCCATTTCTACCACCCTCATCATAATAAGATACTACATTTAAGTCAGTCCAATCTTCAAATGTTCTTTTCCAATGATCTAATGTGGATAAAGGTGCTACTACTAAAAAAGGTCCTCTTAATTTCTCTTTATAAACCAAATGCCAAACAAACGACATAGTCTGCATAGTCTTTCCCAGTCCCATTTCGTCCGCCAATATGCCATTCCTACCTTCAGACCATAATTGAAGTAACCAATTCAAACCTGCTAATTGATAATCAAATAATTGATAACCATTTTTAAATATCGGTGATACAGGATAATGTCTTGAAACACCTGGGGGTGGTGGTGGTGGACGTTTTTGATTACAATATAACTCTGCAATTTTATTACTTGCCAATAAACTTGCTAATCCCATTTTATTACTTTTATTTTGATCATTATTTTCAATATTATTTATATTATTATTTAAACTACCATTAATATTGTCTTTGACATTATCAACTACTATATTATCTTCTATTTTCTCTTTAATTAAAGAATCGTTACAATTAACATTGTTGTCAAGATTTTTAACATATTGCAAATTATCTTCACTTTTACTTAATAAATTGTTATTGCCCTCTATAGGAGTTAATCCATCACAATAATCATAAAAATTATTCTTTATAGGCAACTTATGATATTCATTGTTTTCTCTTGCATCCATATCTAATGTGATCACATCATTGTATTCTAATTCTAACTTATCATATAAATCTTTGCTCGACGGTACAGTAATCATATTTGAAACAAAATCTATATTTTGATTTAATTCAAATCCGCCGTCGCATAAAGAAATATTTGAATTTTCATTAGATGCCAAGTTTTTGATATTCCCTGTATCTTCTGCATTAATATTAAAAAATAAATCAGTGTCATTTATTGTTTTAACAATACTATCACAACTGTTGTGATCTGTAACCGATGTAGACAAAACATTATAATTCTCTTTTTGATCAATAATCATGTTTTTATTAGATAAATTCACGTTACAAATACTGTTGTCCAACGTATTATTCTTTGCATTATTTATTTCGTCATTATTTACACCATTACCACTATTGGTATTGGAATCATTTAAACCATTATTTAAATTATTATCAATTAGAACATTTCTATCATTATTTACAATAAACTTGGATTCCGTATTTTGAGATGAGACGAGATTATTTACAATTACTTTCTGCGACATTTTTGTCCGATCATTATTATTTACAATACTATTTATGTGATTGTGAGTATGATAATTATCTTTATTAGAATTCCATTGTTCTTGAGCATGTTTAATAAACTTTTGCAAAGCTATGTTACTATTATCTGAGTTTAAATTTAGATTTTTATTATCATTAACATTAAAATCACCATTATTATTAGTACTAAAATTATTAATTGAATTGTTATTTCCATTTATATTATTGTCAAATTGTCGATTTGAATTATCATTTTTAATTTGAACCGGATTGTTACCGTCATTAATATTACTCTGTATATTATTATCAACATTATCCACATGTAAATTATTAATACCGTTATTACTTGCATTATTACTAGCTGAAATATCATTATTATTTTGTGTATTGTTACTATTATTATTATTATTATTATTACTATTATTATTATTATTATTATTATTATTATTATTATTATTTATATTATTATTTATATTATTATTATTATTATTGCTATTATTATTATTATTATTAGTCAAATTACTACTATTATTATCATTTGAACTAGAATTTACATTCTGTAATAATTTACCAACTAACCCTGCAATTGCAGGATTATTCATAGCCATACTTAGAGCATTCGCAGCATTTGGATTATTAGCTGTAATCATTTGCAACAATTTTTGAGTTGCAATAATAGCGTTCTGATTTAATACACCGTCAGAACCAACCTTAATTTCATCTAGTAAATTATTTCTTGTATGATCTCCCTTACAAAGTTGCGATCCATTCTGACTTACTTGATTATTTCCAAAACTACCATATTGTTTTTGCTGCCTTTGAATGTTATTTTGATGATAAATCTGATTATTATTATATTGTCTTTGATTGTAGTTTCTATATTGAGTGTGATGATGATTATAAATTGAAATAGCACTAGTCAATTGTGGAAGATTTGAAAATGTTGTAGGTACATATGTTCTAATAGAATATCTACTTTTAGATCTCTTTTTGCTTGCATATGGAACATGATTGTCATCATCAGAATCGTCAGAATCATTATTATTGTTATTATTAGTTACATATGAAGGTGCTTGTGGTGGAATTAAACGCAAACCGAATTGATTATTCATCCAGGAAAATGTATGACGAATATAAGTGTATGTTTCACTAATCATCCTTTTATATAAATCATAAGCTATCGACGCAGGACCATTATGGGCTGTCGTTATGTATTCTGGAACACGAACAAAACGATGAAATTGAAGTATTTTACTAGTATCATTAATATCAACCTCATGTTCCCATGTATTATCAGCAAATGATAAATGCTTCCATTTGGCAAAATACATAATTGGTCTCTTTGGCAAAGCCAATAAGTCACGAAATGTAATATGTTGTATTGCTGTCTCTAATGTAACTGTTTGATCATCAATCCATTCTTTTGGAGATTCTTCATTTTTTTGTTTAACTAAATCTTCCTGAGTCTGACGTGATAATAATGCCCATTCACCATATAACTTATCAAATAAAGCTTTTAATAATTTACCTTGTACATATATATCACTATCAACAGAATTATACATAAAACAATTTGTAAATATTTGTTGAACATCACTCCAAAATTCTTGTGGTTGCGAATATATTCTTAAATATAACTTTGTTTGAACTGTCGTAAAATCCATAGGACGTGTAATTATTGAATAATAATCTGATGCACCATCCATATTTGGATCAACTGGTCTTAAAAATGGGATACCATATTTTACACCTTTCCTATCAAAACAAACTAAGGCGTCAATTATTTTTAAACAATAAATATACCATTCATTTCTACCTATTTCTGCTGCTTTCATTGGATACAATGACCTAAATACATCCGTACAATCAACTATTCTCTCTATTTCACCATCTATATATTGTAATTCGGGTACATCTTCTATATATGTTGTTGCATCAACACTTTCTACACCTTTTTGTTCAAGTCTTTGTATATATCTTAAATATTTTATCCTTACTTTCGGATCTGGATCATTGTCTATGTCATCCTCATTAATCCATTTACATTGTGAATAACTTTGTTGGTGATATTTAACTAAATATTCATATGGTATTTTACCTCTTGGTATTTTACGTTGTGTATTTCTTGTATTTACTACTTTCTTTTTTATATCATCTTTTGATTCGTTATTCTCTTTTATAACATCATTACCTTCACTAATATTATTCTCCTCATTCTTCTCTTTCAAAACATTATGTCTAATTTGAGGTCGTCTCTTTAAAAATTTTTCTACCATTGGTGTTAATACTACTCTTTGTGGTACATCTTCCACATCATCATTGTCACTATTATCACCATCACCTTTTAATTCACTTTCATCATCATCGTCTTCATCTTCATCATCTTCCTCATCATCAATAAATGACTTTCGAGAATTCACTTCTGCTGCTATTAAACTTCCTAATCCGGCTCCTTTTCTCCTAGTACTTGGTTCTCTTGGTAATATTACATTATTATTAACATTATTACTAACATTATTCACATTATTCACGTTGTTTGCTAATGCTTCTCTATTAATTCTAGGTCTACCACGACCTCTTTTTTTAGGTGGTTCTGTTTGTACTTCTTCAATTACCTTTTGTTTTTTACTTAATCTCTCTTCATCACTAGAACTTTCTAACAATCCATCTAATTCGGTCTCTAATTCTGCATAACTTATCTGCCCTTTTCTATTTCTAGTTGAACGTCTAGTTTGATTGTCAGCATTAGATTCATCTATGTTACTATTAGTATTGATATTGTTATTATTATTTAAAATGTTAACATCAATATTATTGTTATTATTATTTAAATTATTGTCAATATTAACATTAACGTTATTCATCTCATTAATATTCATCTCATCATTATTCTTTTCATTATTATCTTTAATTCCTTCTTTTATATTATATTCTTTTAGAATCATTTTAATATATTTGAAATAATTAACTTAATTTATATGTATATATATATACATATATACATACCTTAAAAACAAGGAAAGAAAAGAAAAAAGTTTTTAAAAAGTCTTAATCAATATACTTGTTTAAATGTACATATATATATTATATACATATATATCTTAATTCTTCTCCACTCTTTAAAATATTAAAATTTAACGAATATAATTCTTTAATTATAATTACTATATTTCCACTTTCTTCTTATTTATCTATTTATCGTTAAAAAAGATTCTTCTTAATATTTTATGAAAGATTGTAACATATAAAGTTCTTCAAGGCCCGCAGTGGGCTTTATATTTATCAATTTCTTATTGTTTAAATTACTTTATTAAAATAGTGAATTCTATACAAGTATCAACAAATAACTTGAAGTTCTTCAGTTGTTCTTGTATTATTTAGTGAAAAAATACACTATAGATTTTTTAATTTAATTAAAAAACTTAATTCTTTTTCTTACTTTTCTTTTTTCCTTAATTTATTTTTACTAACATTATGGGTAACCGGCTATTTTAACACCTCTCATTTCTCATATTACATATATCATCGTTTCTTTTATTATTTTTTATTTAAACATATTAAATAATATACAACTATGGCGCCGATTTGTCTGAAGACATAACGCACAGTTCACAGGATATATATTAGCGCTACTTAAAATAAAATTAGTATTTAAAATTAATTTTTTATTAAGAGGAAAAAAAAAAAAAAGGAGGGGTAAAAAAACTTATTTTCATCTCGATATTTAAAAATTTCATTTCTTCCCCCTTTCTTTTTTTTTTTTTTTTAATTTATTTCAATTTAAATGACTTTATGATATTGCACAATGGATTATAGTAGTGAATATTTTTTACATAAAAAAACAGAAGAATTCATCTCTCCAAAAACCAAAATGATTATAAGGATTGGTTCTTATTTTTCCTTAATATATATGTTTATAAAATATGGATCTATATTAGATATGCCTGAAAATTATAATTATTCTTAATATATGAGATACAATTTGTGATGTACAATGTAACGGTTGAAATTCACAAATTTAATTTATATTGTAATTGAGAATTCTAGGAAATTGATTTATTAATTTTTAATTACTTTTTTGTTTGTTCGTTTATATATCTATTTATCTATTTATCTATTTTCTCTTTTACATATTCTTTTTCTTTTATATCGAATTCTATCTATATTTAGGAAAGAGGCGATGGCGGGTAACCTTATTATATATATATATATATATATATATATATATATATATATACATATTATATAATATACATATGTATTATATATAACTTATTTAAAATAATGACCTGTCAAGTTTTGATTTTTAGCTTGAAGGAAATATAAATAATAATAATTTTCTTTTTCTTTCTATATTCTATTAATATTGGAAATAATGGGAAGAAGAGCAAAGACAGGTAAAGATCGTTTAGATCGCTATTATCATCTCGCTAAGGAGCAAGGTTATAGAGCAAGATCAGCATTTAAATTAATACAACTGGCTCAAAAGTTCAATATATTTAAGAATTGTGAAGTGCTTGTTGATTTATGTGCAGCACCAGGAGGTTGGTTACAAGTAGCAAAAAGAAATATGGGAGTTTCAAGTAAAATAATAGGTGTAGATTTAGTATCAATAAAAAATATACCAGGTGTAACAACAATTAAATGTGATATTACAACGAATAAATGTAGAAAATTGATATCAAATGAATTAAATGGGTTGCCAGTAGATGTAGTACTTCATGATGGTGCACCAAATGTAGGTACATCATGGGATAAGGATTCATATATGCAAAATGAGTTAGTTTTACACTCAGCTCAACTAGCATGTGAAATATTAAGACCAGATGGTATTTTTATAACAAAAGTTTTTCGTTCTATAGATTATAATTCAATATTATGGGTATTAACTCAATTATTTAATACAGTAAAAGCAACAAAACCACAATCATCACGTAACGTATCAGCAGAAATATTTCTTGTTTGTATTGGTTATAAAGCACCAAAAAAGATTGATTCAAAATTTTTTGATCCAAAATATGTTTTTAGTAGCAATAATAATGACAAAAGTTCCTTAAAAATGGATGATGAAAATGATGAATATGATGATAATAATAATAAATTAAATAAAAATTACAAGAAAAATATGAAATCAAGTTTATCTGAATTATTAAAAGGAATAGGTAAAAGAAATAGAGATGGATATGAAGAAGGTGACGACTACCGTGTGATTAGTGTTTATGAATTTTTTAATTGTAATAATCCTGCATTAATATTATTAAAAAGCAATACAATTAATTTAAATATGAAAAAAATAGATGATAAAAATAATTTAGAAAAAGAATTTCTTAAATTGATATTAAATAATCCAAAAACAACTCAAGAAATAAAGTATTTTTGTGAAGATTTAAAAGTATTAGGGAAAAAAGAACTAATGCAATTATTGAAATGGAGGTTTCTTTTGTTAAAAGAAATAAAAGATATTAATAAATTTAACCAAATTAATAATAATAATATACAGATTAATCATGAAGATGAAATTGATGTCAATAATGATAATATAGATAGTGATGATAATAATATAAACGATAATGACAATATTGATAGTGATAATATTGATAATGATAATATTGATAATGATAATAATGATGATATTAATCAAGAATTACTTGAAATGTTAAAGGAAAAAAGAAGAAAAAATAAGATATTAGAAAAGAAAAAAAGATTAACTCAAAGAAAACAAGAATGGCGTAACTCATTATCTAAAGGAGGATTTGATGTAGATATAAATGAACCTGACTTATTTAAATATACAAAAGAAGTGGCTCAAATATTAGATAATGAAGATAGAAATGTATCTATAAAAAATTATTTTTCTAATAATAAAGAAATTGTAGATAATTATTTATTAGGAAATGATTATTTATTAGTAAATAATGATGATAAAGTTGATTGTAATGACAATAATGATTATGAAAGTGAAAATGAATTAGATTATAAAGATAAACTTGCTATTGATTTAGATATACAAGATTATTTAAAGAACAATAATATTGAAGATAAGAATAAAAGTAAAATTCTTACAATGAAAAAAGAAAGCAGACGTAGAAAGGTCATTTCAGAATGGGTTGATGAAATGAATAAATTTTCGGATAAAATTGAGGAAAAGAATAAATCTTTGTTAGCAGAAAAAATATTAAAACAAGTTTCTAGTGATGAAGATGATGAAGATAATGAAGATAATGAGGATAATTATGATGATTCTGATAATAATAATATGCATGCAGATAAAGATATTGATAGCAATAATAATAATATGCATGTGGATAACAGCATTAACAATATACAAAGTAATAATAAGCAATTTAAAAAAAGTGATAATTTGTTAAATTATAAGGATGAAATAGAAAAAGATTTTGCAACAAAACGATGGTTTTCAAATAATGCATTTAATGATATTATTCAAGATGAAAATGATATTATTAATGAATTATCTGATTCAGATATTCCCAAAATACCACTTAATGAGAAAAAACTTAAAAAATTAAAAAATAAAAATAAGAATAAAAACGATAATAATAATAATAATAATAATGAAAAAAATGATATAGAATTTGTTCCATTAAGTGACACTAATAATTGTCAAATAAAATTAATTAATAATACTGATGAAAATGATAATAATAGTGATAATGATAATTATAATAGTAGTGATGATGAAAATTATCAAAATCCAAAGAATGAAGAAGAAATTAAAGTTATACAAGGAATAGGATCTCTTCTTGTTAATAAAACAACTAGAATGGATTTAATTGATGGAAGTTATAATAGGTATGCATTTCATGATCCTGAAGAAGATGTTGAAAATAATATTCTTGGTTTACCTTCTTGGTTTGTTGAAGATGAAAATAAACATAATAAGCCAGAATTACCAATAACAAAAGAATTAATGTCTCAATATAGAGCTAAATTAAGAGAAATTAAAAATCGTCCTATTAGAAAAGAAGTTGAAGCATTAGCTAGAAAAAAAAGGAAGTATGATAGATTAATGGATAAAGCAAGAAAAAAAGCACAATCTATAGCAGATTCTGAAGAATTTAATGAGCATTCTAAATCAAAAGTTATTAATAATTTGATTAAAAAAGCCCAAAAAGTTGTAAATAAAAAGAGAGTTAATGTATATACTGTTACTAGAAGACATGGAATAACTAAACAAATCAAAAGTAAGGAAAAGAGTATTAATTCAAGTAATTTCAAGACGAAGTTTGTTGACAAAAGATTAAAAAAAGATAAAAGAGCTCTTAAAAAGATTAATAAGAAAAAATATAAAAGGTAGTTGCTATTGATATAACTTTCATATTCTATATATATTCTATATATATATATATATATATATATATATATATATGTATAATATATTAATGCATCTATAATTATTTAATTATTAATATTTTTATGTATTTTAGAGAATATATTATCTTTATAAATCATTCATTTGTTTTCTTTTACCTTTCTATAATTCATTATTCAATAATTTTTCAGACAGCCAAGAGAAACATTGTAATCAATTAGTAACGATATTTAAATCAATTACTATAATAGACTCTAGTTTAAAACATGTCATCATTAATATTGAATAAGAATTAATATTAAATATCGGATAAATTACTCAGATAGGAGCGAAAGAAATTGTTTATTCAAAACTTATATCACCATATCTAACAATGATAATAAGTTCCATTTAATTGAAAAATTATCATCATGGTATTTATCCTTTTTAATAATTATATTGTAGTATACGTGTATATATATATATATATATATATTTACATAAGAACAAAGTAAAAAAAAAAATTCAGGATAGCAATTGTCACCAAATAATTAACTAGAGTTAAGATATTTCTGATCGCCCGTCTGCTATGTGGTTATCCATCATTATCAATTTTTTCACTTAATTCAATTATGTATATATATATATATATAATACTATATTATATAAAGATAATATATTTTGATAGATTTAAAATACAACTTACCACTCAAATACATAGATAAATATTAAAAAAATTATATGTAAATATATAATACTTCTTTTCAATTACGTTAAATAATTAAACAAATAACACTCTAGTAGCGCCAACATATATATGATTATGTATTGTTACGAACATAATTTCTAAACATTCTTTCTAACTTGTTTTTATTAACCTTCTGTCCATGAAACTTCCAACAAAGTCTTTTAAATGCATCTTTTGGATTTAACACATTACCATTATCATCAGTATGAAAAATTGTTATTTCGTTATCATCAACTTTATTAGTTGGGTCGTTAACAAAATTACTATTTAAATCATTATTTTTTAAAATGCTGCCACGATTTTTGAGAAACTTAATTGTCGAAAAAATACCGAAATCAAGTGGTTCTTCATAAAACATATGATCTCCTTTTTCATTAGTATTACTATCAATATTAATAGTCTCACTAGTTGATTCACTATTATTTACATTCGAATTATAAGAATCGCGATTATCAACTTCATTTACATTCTCATTTTTTTGATCATCGTTTGGAATGTCTCTGCAAAATTCTGTTTCTATAGACAAATATAAATTATTAATATTATTATTAATATTATTATTAATATTATTATTAATATTATTATTATTATTATTATTATTATTATTATTATTATTATTATTATTATTATTATTATTAATATTATTATCAATACCGTTATTTACATGCATATTATTATCATCAATTAATAAATTTTCAAATCTTTCAAATGTATTTCTAATTCTCCTTTTTTTCTTAATCTTCAATTCATTATGAAGTAATTCATCATCATCAAATATACTGTCATCTCTAATTAAAACGTTATTATTAAAATTAGTAATATTATTAATAGCTTGATGACTATGCTCTTCATTTTCTTGATCTTCAATAATAGAATCGTATCTCTTCCTTAAATTCGTTTTTATTACTTGTATATTTTTTTTTTTAAATTTGAATTTATCATTATTATTACTATTATTATTATTATTGTTGAAATTTTTACTATATTCGGATAAATTCACTTCATTATAATCATGATCATCATTATCGGTATAATCTAGAATATTCTTGTCTTTTAAAGTTAATATAATATTTTCAGCTTTTCGAGAGTCGTCAATATGAACTTCTTCCATATTTTAATATTAAATATTTAATACCTGTTATTTATTTTCAGTAACATTATATTCAATGTAAAATAATAAACATATTATTCATTTATTTATGATACAAACTATAACATATATTACATAATATTATGAAAGATTTTTAAGAATACATATATATATATATACAAGTATAAAAAAGTAATTCAAAACATTTTATATTTTAATAAAGGTTAGCAATTTAAAACATTAAATATTTGATATTTAATAATATAATGTATATATATATAACTATTAATTATGTTTAAGTGACTAAATTGACATTGATAATTTTATTTTAAATATAAATTTAATTTTTATTAAATTAATACTATTTAAATATACTTTTCCAGATAATTTTAATAAACAACAATTACAAATCCCGCCTGAACATAGGCGGTAAATTGGCAGTATTGAAAAAAAATTATGAGAATAAATATTAATGGAAAGTAATGAAATATTTAATTAATATAATTAAATATATTTAAAAAGTGGGTTAGATTTATATAAAATTAAATTTGAAAATATTGAAGAGGAAAAAATAAATTGAATTGCAAGATATGAATATAATTAGCAATTAAGAAGAAAAAGGAGATATAAATACATTTTATTCATAAAGTTCAATATTTTAATAAAATGTTTTAGAAGACACTAAAGACTTTTTACTTCTCGAGTGTAACATTCTATTGGAGATAAATGCATATTAAAATTTTTCGTTTTTTTTATTTGATAAGTGAAAAGAAATCAAATAAACATTAAAAGAAAAAAAAAAAAAAAGAAATATACATATATATATATATATATATATATATATATATATATATATATGTACATGCATATATATATATATTAATGTATATATATATATAAATTTATTTATTTATTTATTTATTTGTTTATCTATCTATCTATTTAATATAGGATATATGCCTATTTATGTATTTTTTTAAGTGAAACTTTAACATTTACAATTTAAAGCAAGATTCATACAATTAATATAATAAGAAAAGATTTTTATCAATATTTTCTTATAAGTGATTTTAATAAGAGTCACTACTATTATTGATAATTTCAAGAATTAATAGAACCTTTCCTTTTCTGGTTTTTTTTTTCTTTTTTTACTGATTTTCGAAAGAAGATTTGAAGACTTACATAATATATTTGACATTTAAATAATTAAGAATTAAATATTAAAGAATAATTAATAAGGAAGACTTATATCTACATAAGTATATAAGCACATATATATTTATATATACATATATATATATATATATATATAAATATTAATAAGATGAGTCCATTAAGAGGACGTAAAATACGTCGAATATATATTAATTCCGAAGATAATTATGACGAAAATGTATTAAATAGAATTAATAATATCAATGGTGGAATAAATAATTATGACGATAATTATAGGTTTAATCATTTCAGAAAGTTTTCAAAATATAATAATTTCAATTTTTCGGAAATGAATGATATTTCTTTAAATAAAACAGAAAATGATATTAAATATAATATTAATATTGATAATATTAAGAATGAAACTAATGAAGAATTACATAATATTATAAATAATTACGGAACAAGTCAAGGTATTAATATTAACAACCTCAATAATATTAATGATAATACTCATATGTTAAATACTTCTCAAGAAAATGGTTTCTGTAACAAAAATCTAACACCTCTTCAAATAAAATATTTACAGAGAACACAGAAATTATTATCTTACGAATTATCAAATTATAAATCAGGTACTAAGCAACTTCTATCACTACCTGAATATTTGCCATGCGATATATAATTTTTAATGAAACTACCATTAAATTTTTTATTTTTAGATTTTTTTTATTTTTCTTCTATTCTGATATATAAATTGCACAATATTTCTAATATTTGTTTTTCTTCTAAATGATATTTATGTAATCCTATTTTTAATTGTACATGAGAAAAACCGTAAATTTTGAAAAAGTGAATAAAGAAAGAGGGGAAAATAAGTGCAATTTAAGTTACGAAAAAAAAAAAAAGAATGTAACATGAAACAAAAGAAATTTTTAGTTTTATTAATTTAATCTTACTTTTAAATAATTAAATTAATTATTATTATTTTTATATTATCGATAAATTGTTTACATTGTTTGTGTCATAATATTTATCTGAGTGAAATATATGTAGAGTATTATGTATATGATGATGATGAAAAAAGTTTAGGTGAGATAAGAATTCACAGATATTTATAAAAATTCATTTTAAAAATAGCAAAAAAGTGGGGGGTGATCCGGGATTTGAACCCGGGACCTCTCGCACCCAAAGCGAGAATCATACCCCTAGACTAATCACCCACTTGCGGTGCATAGACTATTAAATAATAGATAATACAAGATTGAGTGCGCATTACAAGTTTGCATGTAAAAATCTATTGAATCATTTCAAAAAAAAAAAAAAAAAAAAAGAAAAAAAAAATAACAAAAAAAAATTACTAAACTAAAGAAAATTTCTTATTGCATTTGATAAATTTTTAAAATTTTAATAAGAGACAATATTTTTATGCTAATATTTTACATGTCAAAAATTCTTTTAACTAACAATATTCATTTTCTAGATACAATTATTTTTAATACACTATTTAAATTTATTTAATTTCAAATATGTACCAATATTTGTTCTACGTAGTTTTATGTTTATTACATGTATATATATATATATATATATATATATATGTATTGTATATTTTATATTTTTAATGTATGATTTAAATTTGTAAATCTTATTTTCTATTTTCTTTCATTAAAATTTACATGTACTTAAATCACCTTTTAGTATTACCATTTATTAGTTCAGCCCCAACAAAGTCGGGTGATTAGTCTAGGGGTATGATTCTCGCTTAGGGTGCGAGAGGTCCCGGGTTCGAATCCCGGATCACCCCTCTTCGCGGTCCTGGATCGCGGTGTCTGTGAGTGCATTGATCAGTGACGGTCGGGAATTCGGAATCATGTTTCGTACGAAGCATGACGTCCGGGCCTTCCCCACTTCTCTCTGTGTCATCTCCTCAATGGGACACCCTCATCTTTTTGTTTCTTTAAATTCCTCTCTCCACTTTTTTAATCTAACAATTTATCCTGATTTATATCTACCCAATATCCATTTTAGCTACAAAATATATAGTAAATATTAACATAGAATATATGCATATAATATATTCTAATTGAAAAAAATAGAAATAAAAAAAAAAGAAAAAAAAAAAGAAAAAAGAGAATAGAAATAAAGAAATCACGATTTAATACATTTATTAATTTCTTTTAAATAAAATATACATAAGGAAGAATATAATGAAAATGAATATAAACATGATCCATATGTGCTTCCAATTACTTTTACCACTCAGTGACTTTATCTTTGTCATTGTTCCTTTCAACAATATACCAAAAGTTCCCATTTCATCTGTTAAACTTGAAAGTAGATCATTACTTTCCTTTATTTGTTGTCTCATAGAATTACTAATATATTTTAAATCCTGTACTTTAGCTTCCAAATCGATCATATATTGGTCATTCTGTTCTTCTAATATTGACTATAAAAAATACATTATTAGTTAATCAACTTATTATTTATATTATATATAACTTACTTGTACATTACTATTTCCTATTATATTTTTATTATTAATCCTTTCATCATCGAATTTTAAATATCTATTTCTACTTTCATTGAGTGTTGAAAATAATGATGATCTTTGGTCTGTCATCTCCATTTTACTCATTTTATTATGTTTCATTTTATTAATAATTATTTATTAATTTATTATTAGTTAGAAGAAATTAACTTAAATGAGAAAATTATAAAAAGAAAAGCATTTATAACTTTATTTTACTGATTAAAATTTTATATAATTTTAATTACAATACAAATGAAAACTTTTAAAATATAGATTGTTTAGTAATATAACTAGTTCATTTGTATTTTATAGTCTTTTTTTTCAGAGTTTTTTTCTTTTTTCTTTCTATTTTATTCTCTAAATATTTTAATTTAATTAACAAGTACTTTAAAAAATATTTTAAAAACAGATCCCGCCTTTACAAATCTATTTATTAATCAATATTTCTAAAATTATCAATATTTATTAAATAAATAATAAACAATATACATAATTCAATCAGAGTCACTGAATTGTATAGAGCTTATACCAGTTGAAATTGTACCATTCCCTTTCCATGAACATCTTTTTTTCTTTGCTTTTTCTTGTCTAAACCCTTTACCTCTAACTTGTCCCAATTCATATGCAGCTTTAGATGCAAAATCATCAGCTTCATTACTATATTTTTTCATATTCCAATATGAATTGTCTTTAAATCTATCATCTAGCAACTTATCCTTGTATTTATCTTCATCAATTCTTCTAAATCTATTTTTAATAGAATCACAAATTATTTCAGATGATTTAAAATTGTCTTGATTATTATTATTATTATTATTATTATTATTATCATCTAAATTATTGTCATCATTATTTGAAATAATACTATTATCATTGACATTTATATCATTGTCAATTGTATTATTATCTATTATATTATCATTGAAGTTTGATTCAATTTCGCAATTTTTCATTTTAGTATTTACTTTAATTTTTTTATTTATATTCTTAATAACTTTATCAAAAGTTTTAATTTTCTTTTCAGATTCTTGATTATTTTCTTGATTTAATTTTTGATTTATATTAAAATTATTTAATATAAAATCAATATTAGGTAATTTTTTTATTTGTTTAAGTTTTTTCTTATCTAAATTATTTAATTCTGGAAAACTTTTATCAATATATTTAACTGCTTTGTATAATTGTAAATCATTTAAATAATTTTTTATTAACCACAAAGTACATAATTTATCGATATATTGTTTCATTTTATTATCTATAATTTTCTCTAGTATTATTTCAAACTATTTTTTACTAATTTGCTTCTCTATATTATTGCTTTATTAATATTGATTTTGTTTTAATTCTGTTAATAAAATTATATTAGTTATTTAAAAGAATAAATATTAAATTGAAGAGAAAAAAAACTTAATTTAAATAGATCAAATGTCATACTATTATATTTGTAATATATCTCTGTCAAAATGATTATTCGCATTTGAAGAGTGTACCGGTAGCGCCACCATCATATTTTTAAACGAAAATAAAACATATTATTGATAAATAAATAAATACAATTAAAATTTGAGAAATAAGTATATCAAACAACAAATTAATATATAACAATATATTCGACAGTCTTCAAGTTATAAACTGAATAAATATAATTTATTAATAAATTTGTATTATAATTTGATTTAATAAAAATATTTAAAAATTAATGTTTAATTAAGGCTTAATAGTTAAAACATTTACTAATTTTGAGGAATAATGGACATTTACTGCATATCAATTGCCTGATTATATAAATACAATGTAATCCTTATTTAAAAATATTTTTTCTTTCGTTTCATTTAAAATGAGTTCATTTGTAAATGTGATTTAAATTTTTTAAAAACTTTTAGATCTAAATAAATATATGTTACCGCCTATTGATGTCTCAAATATTTAACGATATCGACAAATATTAATATTTAATATCAGGAGACATAAAATTATTAGTATAATAATTATTTAATGTAATAATTAAAATATTATTAATTGTAATAAATATATAAATTATTTATTATGGCGTCTTTAATAATATATTATTATTTTTAATAATATATATAAGTTTTATATGCGGGTTAAATACATTTTTAAAACTTAAATAAGTTATATAAATATATTTTCAATTTTTATTTGAATTTTTAATTTAAAAAAAAAGGAAAAAAATAAATAAATTTCCATTTGCATATATATATATATATATATATTTTTTTTTTTTTTTAATTAAAGAAGATGTCATCAAAGGTTCACCAAGCAACATCAATTGATGCTCAAACAGAAAGAGCATTTCAAAAACAACCTACAGTTTTCTTAGGAGATAAACGTCTACTTTCCAAAAAAGGGAATTCTAAAATTCCAAGATATTTTAGAGATCCTGGATTGGGTTTTTCTATACCAAATGAGGCAAAAACAGGAATATACATCGATAAGAAATGTCCTTTTACAGGTAATGTAAGTATTAGAGGTCGTATATTAAAGGGTATGTGCATTTCAACAAAAATGAAGAGAACGATAGTCGTTAGAAGAAACTACTTGAAATATGTTGCCAAATACAACAGATTTGAAAAGAGACACAAGAATGTTTCTGCACATTGTTCACCTTGTTTTGATGTTAAAGAAGGTGATATTATTACAATGGGTCAATGCCGTCCATTATCAAAAACAGTTAGATTCAATGTATTAAAAGTTGAAAAACATCAGATTTTTGGTACAGCTCGTAAACAGTTCTGTTTATTTTAATTTAATAAGTTCTATAGTTTATTCATAATTATTTAAGACAAAAATTCAAGATAAGATAGAGAGAACCTGGAAATAAAAAATATTCTTAATGAATATAAAAACCTTCCATTAGATTAATAATCTATTTTTCTCTAATATTTTAATTACTAAATAATTTTGTTTGTTTGTAAATCTTATCTAAACTAAAAACTCTTTTGTCTAATTTTCTTTTCTTTCGATCTTTTAATTTATTAATCTTTAATGGAAATAAACTTTGATAATTCATGTGAATTTTTTCTTGTAATTGATCTAATGACAGATTGTTGAAATCTGAAGTACTATTATTAATAATTAATTTATTATTATTATTATTATTATTATTATTATTATTATTATTATTATTATTATTATTATTATTATTATTATTATTATCATTCAACTTATTATCTTTGTTATTCAAATCATCATCTTTATCATTCAAATTATTATCTTTATTATTCAAATTATGATTATCATCTATTTCTATTTCATTTATATTATTATTTTGATAATTTTGTATATTATTATTAATATTACTACTCATATAAATATTTTTATTATCCATATTATTATTTATATTATTATCATCAATATCATTATTATTGTTAAAATTATTTTTATTACTGTCATCTTTATTAATGCTGTTATTATGATGATGATTATTACAATTATTAAAATTATCATTACAAGAAGAATAATCACCAAATATTTGTTTATCTATAGCATCTATTAACAAATTATCATTCTTAATAAAGTTTTCATGGTCAAGAATATAATTTTTATTATGATTTTTATTGACCTTTATATTAAATTCAAGTTTCTCATTATTTTTTATAATATATTTATATTCTGTTAATGAAATACCCAAATATTTACAAGGAATTAAAAATCTTATATTTTTTGGTATATCACTATTAATTTGCTTGTAATTTAAATTATACTTTTCATTAAACTCATTGAACTTATTATAAAGAATTTTTTTTGCTGATTCATAAATATCTTTTATAGAAGGTAAATCAGAATTATATTTAAATTCTTGTGTTCTAACTTTAATAATACCATTGTTATCCTTAATTTTTACACCAATTCTCGTTGGTTTTGTTCTATTATTCTGATAATTATATTCATTTCTATGATAAAGTTCAATAGAAAATATTTTAAGCCAATTTTCAACTTCTTCTACTTTAATTAATGGTATATGAAATATTTTTGAAGATTGTATACTGCTTTTTTCTAAATTATTAGATACTGGTTCATTATCAATACCATATGATGAATTATATAAATAAGTACCATTTCTTTCACCAAAAATATCAATAAGCTGAATTAAATTATATTTATGTAAATCACTAATATATTTAACATTTGGTAATTTTTCTAAAACTTGTCTACCTAATTTACCACCTAAATATCTTAAATTCAAAATAGGTGTATTATCCAAGTAATAATTAAGCCATTTTGATAAAAGTACAGTTTGACCATTAGGTTTTCTAATTGAACTTATCATTTTTGAAAATATTTTGTTTTTATATATACCAGAACTACAAGTATAAGTAGTTTCTAATAACAATTTTCTTCTTACTCTATATATAATTACAGCACCAATAATTAAACATAAATCCTCGAATATAAGATTCTTTAAACCAAAATAAATATTATTATTATTATCCATAACATTGTTATTATTATTAATACTTTTATTATTCACATCATTATTATTATTATTATTGCTATTATTATTGTTATTTACATGCATATTATTATTATTACTATTAATATTAATATTGTCATCCACATGCATATTGTTATTATTAACGTTATTATTTTTATTACTATCATTTGTATTATTATCATATTCTTCATCATATAATTTATATAAAATTTCTTCAAGAATTAAATCATTAAATAATTCGGGAAATAACATTTTTATATAACTTAAAAGATCATGTCTTGATTCTTTAATTATTTCTAAATTTATATCAGTCATACAAATTTCATTTCTTAATTGTAAAAAATCTTCATTACACTCAATCATATTTCTTTTAATACAATCGAAAATTTTTTTAATTAAGTCGGTTAAATCAAAATAAATTTCATCAATTGAAGCAATTTGTGCTTTACATGCAGGTAAACTATTCATTAATAAATTAAAAATTTTTCTTGACGCTTTTCTAAACATATCTAAATAAAATTTTTTATAACTTGAATCAGGTTCTATAGAATTATCTAGTTGTTTATCTGTATTAATTTCATGTCTGTTATCAACATAAACATTTTTTGGAATTATTATATCAGGACACAATAATAATGTTTCTTCTTTAGTCATACCTCTTTTAACACCTTTGCTTCTTGATGGATAATTTACTGCTAATACCAAATTATTATGAATTACTGCTAATGGTTTATCACGTGGTATATTAAATTCTACATGACAAACTTGAGCAAAAAATGCATCCATATCTATTAATGAAATAACTTTTGGTACCATTTTTGGATTATATTTTGATAAAAAGTTATTTCTTATATTATCAAAATATTCGGAATCATTTTTTTTAATATTTATATTTAACATAATTGAAATATTAGCATCAAAATTTAGATTAACACAAAATTACATAGTAAATAAATTAAAATTCATATTTCTTTTACTTTAATTATATTATTAATAATTTATTATTATTACTGTTACTATTATTATTATTATTATTATTATTATTATTATTATTATTATTATTATTATTATTATTATTATTATTATTATTATATATATATATATATATATATATATATATTATATGATTTATTTATATTTATATTTGTAATATATGATTTTTTTTTTTTCCATTATACAAGAATATCTATTAATTCATCCGTATACCGGCTTGATAATTTTATTTAATTGATTGTATACCGGCATTTGCTTCAAACAATAAAATAATATTTTTTTTTATTGAAAAAATAGAAAAATTATTTAATTATATTTAAAATGTACCACTAAATAACAAGTTAATATTATTGATTAGAATTATGAACGAAATTATTAATACTCAAGGATTTCGACAAGATGGTAGAGATATTAAAGAAATTAGACGAATTAAATGTATAATTAATGATAATTCTTTTAAAAATGTTGATGGAAGTATTTATTATGAACAAGGACAAACAAAGTTAATAGTATCTGTAATAGGACCTATTCCATTATCTATTTCTAATAATAATTCTAATGTTGTAATTAACTGTAATTTTCGTTTATCACCTTTTTTTAGTCAGGAAAGAAGAAAAAGAAGTAAAAATGACAAATTTTGTGTTGAAAGTAGTTTAATGATATCAAAAACATTCTCTTCTGTTATTTCAGAATTATATAATAAAGTACAAATAATTATTAATATTATTGTATTAGAAGGAGATGGTAGTGTAAGATCTGCTGCTATTAATGCTTCATCAATAGCTTTAGCTGTTGCTGGAATATCAATGAAAGATCTTGTTGTTTCAACTACTTGTGGATTATATGGTGATAAAATATTATATGATTTAACACAAACAGAAATGGAAAATTTGAAAAGTAATATATTATTAGCTATAGACAGTACAGAAAATGATATTTCACCTGTTACTATAGATATAAATACGAAAATTGATTCAAACACATTAAATATTTTAATTGAAGAATCATTTATAGCATGTAAACATGTTTCTATTAAAATAAGAGATTTTCTTAAACAATATACTTGCAACAAATATTTAAATATATATAACAAATAATATGAATCATTATTTTAATATCTTTTTATTATAAAAATATTTTTAATAATATTAAATTTACCCAAATTTAATTTTCAATTTTATTTTTAATATCTGATTTTAATGAATATCATCTTCACTTTCTGATGATGATTCTCCAAAATTTCTTTTCTTATGATAAATACAACATTTTTTTGATTTCTTCTTATTCAACATTTCATTATCTACTGTTGAATCATCCCATGTAACACTTAAACGTGATTTTCTCTCACATTTATTTGATTTTTCACTAGAAATTTCAATATTTGAATTTAAACATATTGATATTGTATTATTAGTATTTATTTCTTGATTTGAATTACTTAATATTCCATTATTAAAATTATTATTAATTATGTTAGAAGATAATTGTGTTAAATTATTTGTTGTATTATTATTTGATGTATTATCTGTTATTATTTTACTAGTATGTGTACTTTTAGTTACAGTAACTGAAGTTTTGCTCATATTAAAATACAAATATATAATTACAAAAACATTTTATTCTTATATATCGTTTAATTGTTTATAATATAAATATATATAACTTATAATATCAAAATTTAGTTAATTAATAATAGTGTTTTTTTATTTTAAAACAAATTCATCTATCTTCACTTAAAATTTGAAAAAAAATGCATTGTAGCGCCAAATAAACAAAATTAATAAATTATTAATAAAAAGATTTCAATTTCAAAAAAGTAAAAAATAAATTTATTAAAAAAAAAAAAAAATTTATTTTAACAATTAATAAAATACATTCAATTATTAAATAAATCAATTATTTTATTTAATATAATTATTCTTATAAAAAAATTTATTCTTTAAATTAAATAATTTTTTAAATCAATTAATAAATAAAAAAAAATATACACCGCCTTATGGCGCTATTTTGTATGTAAAATATTAAAAAAGAGGGTACCCCACGTTTCAAAATAATATTTTTAAAATATTTAAATATTGTAATATAATGCTTAAAAAATAAAAATAAAAAAAAATAAAAAAATAAATATTAATAGAAGAAATAATTTAAATTTTATATTGTATTGAGTAGATCTTATATTAAAAACATATTTATATTTGAAAATTATATATTAAAAATAAAATGACACAATTAATTAATGATTCATTAACATCACATAATATAAATAGAATAACTTCAATATCAGGTTATGCATTGTTATTAGAAGAAGAATCTATTGAATTAAAAGAATATGCATTAAAAGAATTAAATACAGTAGTTGATGGATATTGGTTTGAAATGGTTGAATATTTAAACTCTATAGAAAATTGTTTTGAAGATGAATTATTCCCAAATAGAGAATTAGCAGCTTTATTAGCATCAAGAATTTATTTTCATATGGAAGATTATGATGAATCATTAAAATACTTATTATGTAGTTATAAATTATTTGATCCAATGGAAAATAGTTGCTATTCTGAATCAATGATAGTAAAATGTATAGATGAATTTATTAAAATATGTAAAGCCGATTATATTAATAAAATGAATGATCTAGATAATAATAATAATAATAATAATAATAATAATAATAATAATGAAGTTATAATAAATGGTTTAGATATAAGATTAAGTGAATTAGTAATTGATTTATTATTGACAAGTACATTAAATAATGATTATATGAATGTTATAGGAATTGTTATAGAATCAAGAAGAATTGATTTATTAAATAAAATTCTTATAGACAGTATGAATTCTTCAAAAGAATATATTGTAAAACTTTTAAAACATTGTTTGAAATCAATAGAATATATTGATTCAAATAAATTTAAATTAGAATGTTATAATATATTATTAAATCTTATAGAAAAAATGAATGAAGTTGATAATAATCTATTTATTACAATATATTGTCAATGTTTATATTATACTAATAATAAAGATAAATTAGCAAAGACATTATTTAATCTATTAAAGAAAGAAGAAACAATTTCAATAGCATATTCAATATCATTTTTATTACAAGATCACGAAGATAATCTATTTTTATTTGAAATATCGAATATAATTGATAATATTTTAATAGAATATGGTTTTAATATAGATAATAAGGAAAATTTAGAAGAAATACAAATTGATAATAATAAAATAAAAATAAAATATATAGAAAATTTAAAATATATATTAATTGGAAAAGCAAGAATTGATTTATATTTACAATTTTTATATTTAAATAATCAACCAGATCTTGGTATTTTAGAATATATAAAAAATAATTATGATCAAAGATCAACAATAACTCATACAGGACTAGTAATGGCTCATAGTTTAATGCAAGCTGGAACAACTTGTGATTTATTTTTAAGAAATAATTTAGAATGGTTAGGTAAAGCAACACATTGGGCACGTTTTTCAACAGCTGCTTCTCTTGGTGTTATTCATATGGGTCATATTAAAGAATCATTTAAAGTTTTATCAACTTGTCTTCCTAATAATAATAATAATAATAATAACAATAATAATAGTAATAATAATAATGATTTAAATAATAATATTGAAAGAAGAACAAATACAAATGCATATGGAGGTCAATATAGTGAAGGTGGATCATTTTATGCTTTAGGTCTTATACATATGAATCATGTTGATATAAAAGCTAAAAATTATTTAATTGAACAACTTCATAATTCACAAAGAAATGAAATTTTACAACATGGTGCTTGTTTAGGATTGGGTATAATGTGTATAGGTACATTTGATAATCAATTATTTGAAGAATTAAGAAATGTATTATATATAGATAATGCTGTATCTGGTGAAGCTGCTGCTTATGCATTAGGTATGGTTATGCTTGGTTCAGGTTCTAATAAAGTTGTTAATGATTTAATTTCTTATGCAAGAGATACTCAACATGAAAAAATTATTCGTGCATGTTCAATAGCTATAGGATTATTAATGTATGGTCAATGTGAAAAAGCTAATGAATTATTTTTTCAATTAAATTCTGATAATGAACATTTTATAAGACTTGGTGGTATATATGTATTAGGTTTAGCATATTGTGGTACAGGGAATGAATTTGCATTAGAAAAATTACTTCATTCTTGTGTATCTGAACTTTCTGATGATAATAGAAGAGCTGCAGTATTTTCATTAGGTATGGTATTATGTCGTAATATTCAACAAATACCACAAATTTTTAATTTACTTTGTGATAGTTATAATCCACATGTACGTTATGCTGCTGCATTAACATTAGGTATAACTTGTTGTGGTACTGGTTCATCAAAAATTATTTCTATATTAAAATCAATGACAAATGATTCTATTGATTTTGTAAGACAAGCTGCATATATTGGATTAGGTATGTTAATTATGCAACAAAATGATCAACAATGTGATAAATTTAATTCTATTAGACAACAATTGATTAAAGCATCTATTGATAAACATGAACATATTACTACAAGATTTGGTGCTATATTAGGTATAGGATTAGCTGATTCTGGAGGTAGAAATGTTATATCAACATTATTTTCTAGAACTGGACATATTAAACCAAAAGCTGTTGTTGGATTTACACTTTTTTATCAATTTTGGTATTGGTTTCCTCTTGTACATTGTATTTCATTAACATATTCACCTACATATGTTATAGGTATAGATCAAGAATTAAGAATACCTAAAAGTTTTAAAATGATATGTAATACTAATATTGAGAAATTTGATTATCCAAAACCATTTTCAATAGATAAGAATGAAGATAAAAAAGTTGTTGTTACTGCTGTTTTATCAACTGCTTCAAAAAAAAAGTTAAAAAAGAATCTTAATAATGTATCAATGAATATTGATAATAAAGATATAAATAATAAAGATAATGAAGGTTCTTTAATTCAACAAGAAGAAAATATTGAATCTGATCAAAAAAAACAAGTTGATGTTGAAATGCAAAATATTACATCTGAAAATAATGATTCATTTATGGTTAATAATCCATTTAGGATTATTTCTAATCAAGAAGAGTTTTTAGATTTTATTCCTAATTCTAGATTTACACCGATTTTCCCTCAACAAAAGAGTGGATTTGTATTTCTTAAAGATAATAATCCATCAGAAAAAGAAGAATATATAGAAATTATAAAAAAGAATATAGATTCTAATGAAAAAATAAATAAAAAAGAAATTGATAAAATTAATAATGATAATATTGATAATAAACAAAGTGATAATTTAGATAATGATGATATAGAAGTTATTCCTCCTGAAACATTTGAATGGCAAGGATAAATGATAATAATAATAATAATAATAATATTATTATTATTATTATTATTATGATTAAAAAAAAAAAACTTATTTGATTTATTTAGATTATTTCTTATTATTTACTACATTTATCTTTAATTTTATTGTATTTATCATTCTTATATATGTATTTTTATATATTTATTTCTAGATCATATGATAATTGAAATATTAGAAATTTTTTACCGCCAAAAAAAAAGTGAAATTTATGAGGGGATTAATTATTCGATATAATTTGATTACTATTTAATCAAAATAATTTAAGTAATTATGTGATTATTAATCAAATTTGTATATTAAAATAATGCAATTTCTATATTAATGTGTTCCAATATTAAATTATTATTAAATTATCTTCTTTAAATTCTTTGTAATATAACATAATATAATATATATTAGAAATGATTGATACTTGTATAAAATGTGAACAACATAAAAATGAAATAAATAAACTTAATAATGAAGTATATTATTTATGTAAGTCAAATATTAAAAGCCAAAAAAATATTGAAGATAAATATAAAAAAAAAATAGAAGAACTTACTAAAATTAATATTGAATTGGAAGATCAATTAAAAGAATATCAACAATATAAAAAAAATTCTGAATTATATTATAAAGATGTAAATAATACATTAATAATTGCTAAATCAAAACTTAAAGAATTACAAGAAAAAATAATATTTTTAGAAAAATCAAATAATGAACTTCATAATAAATATAATGAAACAAAATCAGTATTAAATGTATTATTAGAACAAGATAATCATAAATATTGTAATAATAATAATAATATTGATTTTGATCATATAAATTTAGAGAATACTTATATAAATAAAACAAAATATTCTTTTAAATAACAAATCTTTTTTTTTTTTTCTCTCTTATTTAAATTAAATGATAAGAATAAAAATAAAAAGAAATATATAAGTAATATAAATATATAAACAGTTATAATATAAAAGTTGTATTGCTAAATTAAAAATTAAAGAAATAAAAAAATTAAAAAAAATAGAATAAAAAAAAAAAAAAATTTAATGGTAATTTAAAAATATTTAAATTATAAATATTTTGAATTTATTAAGCAGCTATATAATAGACTGCCAACCATCCAATGATAATAATTAATAAAATTCCAAGAAAAGATAACAAAAATGTTGTTTGTTTATACCAAGGTTGAGAATCTTTCAAATCATTCATTGAATTATTTGAAAATTCACCAAAATCATTCATTTGATGAATGTCTTCTTTTTCTTGTTGAATATTTTGTTTTGAAGAAATTGGAAACATGGGTATCCCATATTGTGCTCTTTTATTTAAATTTATATAATTATTTGGGAGTTGTTGATTTTGATATAGATTTTGAAAATTATGATAGAACTCTGGATTTAAATTTATACCTTCATTAAGAGGTTTATGTACTCCTCCATATGAAGATTCTCCTTTTTTAATTAATTTAATATATTTATTATCTTCTTTATCACCGTATTTACTTTTAATAATATTTAAATCATCAAATTTTGATTCAATTTGATTTTGTTTCTTGGAAATTATTGGTATTATTCTTCTAACGCGTCTAATTCTTGGAACATTAGGTCCATATTTTAATGATGGATCATCTATTAATTGATAAGGCTCGTTTCTACGTAATTGTTTATATTTAGAAGAATCATATGGTTGTTTAATTTGAATATATGATTCTTCATCTTTTTTATCATTTAAATGAATAAATTTTCTAATAAGTGGTTTATCTAAAGTTGTTTGAATAGGAATTAACTTTATTTCCTTATTTACAGCTTTTTTTGTAATTAATGGTGTTTTGTGATCTTTTTCAAGAATTATTTTGGTTTTAATATTTGGTTGAATATTTTTGATTGTTTTTATTGGTAATTCTTCATTGATAATTTTACCAATTAAAATATTAGGTTTTGTTTTATTTTCAATTTTTTTAACAATAATTTGTTTAGGTTTTTGATCTTTTGTTTCTGATTCAATAAATTTTTGTATCATAATTGGTTTAGATTTTTCTTCAATAACTTTTTTTATTATAATAGGTTTTGGTTCTTCAACTTTTTTTATTATAATAGGTTTAGGTTCTTCAACAACTTTTTTTATTATAATTGGTTTAGGTTCTTCAACTTTTTTTATTATAAATGGTTTTGGTTCTTCAACAACTTTTTTTATTATAATAGGCTTTGGTTTTTCTTCAACAACTTTTTTTATTATAACTGGTTTAGGTTCTTCAACAACTTTCTTTATTATAACTGGTTTTGGTTCTTCAACAACTTTTTTTATTATAATGGGTTTTGGTTTTTCTTCAACAACTTTTTTTATTATAACTGGTTTAGGTTCTTCAACAACTTTTTTTACTATAACTGGTTTTGGTTCTTCAACAACTTTTTTTATTATAACTGGTTTTGGTTCTTCAACAACTTTTTTTATTATAACTGGTTTTGGTTCTTCAACAACTTTCTTTATTATAACTGGTTTTGGTTCTTCAACAACTTTCTTTATTATAACTGGTTTAGGCTCTTCAACTTTTTTTATTATAATAGGTTTAGGTTCTTCAACAACTTTCTTTATTATAACTGGTTTAGGCTCTTCAACTTTTTTTATTATAACTGGTTTTGGTTCTTCAACAACTTTTTTTATTACAACTGGTTTCGGTTTTTCTTCAATAACTTTTTTTATCATAATAGGTTTTGGTTCTTCAACTTTTTTTATTATAACTGGTTTTGGTTTTTCTTCAATAATTTTTTTTATTATAACTGGTTTAGGTTCTTCAACGACTTTTTTTATTATAACTTGTTTAGGTTCTTCAACTTTCTTTATTATAATAGGTTTTGGTTTTTCTTCAATAATTTTTTTTATTATAATAGGTTTTGATTTTTCTTCAATAACTTTTTTTATTATAACTGGTTTTTCTTGTATTTTTGGTTGAATATTATGAACAATAATATTTTGAGGTAATAATTTTTTCTCCATATTATTTTGAATCATAATTGGATTAGATTGTAAATTTGAATTATTAATAATTCTATGTGTTAAAATTTGTTTTGAATCTTGTGGTTGTCTAATTTGATTAATATTCATTATATTTGGTACCATGTTTTCTTGTAAAAATCCTATTTTATTATTATTTATATTATTCATATTATTCATATTTCCTGTATTATAATTTACTCCAAATCCAATTGGAACATTAAAAATATCTTTTTGTGTTATTTTTTCATTACCTGGATAATAAAAAGAAGGTAATTTATCTTTTTGATTTATCATATTTGATGATTTATTTAATATTAATAAATTATCATTATTAATATTATAATCAGGCATTTTTGATTGTGTTAATTTTATATCATTATTATTTTTTTCTTTAATTAATGTTAAGTTATCTTGCTTTTTATCTATAAAATTTTTATTTAATTCATTAATATTTGATAAATTTATTGATTTTTCTTCATTATTCTTATTATAAGAAAAATCTGGTCCTAAACTTTGTGTAATTTTTTTTGTTTTATCAATCATTTCTTTATCTATTTTTTCTGAATTTTCATTAGAATAATCATCTATATCTGAAACTTCATTTTCTTCTGAACCTTCTATTGTACTTTTTATTTCATCTTTATTTTCATTATTATTATTATTATTTACATGCATATTATTATTATTATTATTATCATTATCCACATGCACATTATTATTATTAATACCGTTGTTATTTATATTATCATCATTATCGTCTTCATTTTCATCTTCATTTTCATTTTCAAATTCACTATCTATATTATCCTTTAAATTAGATTCTATTGTTTTTTTTAACATATCTAATTCTTTATCTAAATCGGCTGATTTATTTTCACTTCCTGTTAAAGAAAATGTTGATTCACATTTAATTAATCCATTTTTTCCATTTAAATTTATAAATAAAATTATATTTATAAGGAAACACAAAAATATTGTTAGTGTTTCCTTATTATATAAAACCCTCATTTAATATATTATATTTTTTAATATTAATTATTTATATTTTTTTCTATTTTTAATAATTCACTAAATTTCTTAATTATTTTTTTTTTTTTAAAAAAAAAAAAAAAAAAAAAAAAGGAAATTTTCAATTTTTAACTTATTATTTCTATTTTAATTTCTATTTTTACTATTAATTATACTTAGAATAAAGATCTAAAATTTTACCGCCATCCATTACTGCATTCTCTCGAGGATAAAATGTCAAAATTTTATTTAAAAAAAAAAAAATATATATATATATATACAAATATTATTTAAATATTTTCTATTTAATTTAATAAATAATTCTTATAAAATTTTTTAATAAAAATAAAAATATTATATATATATATATATATATATATATATATATGTATATGTTTATATATTATTTATCATATATTAATTATTTATTATATTATTTTACAATTATTTTATTAAAATATTCGGTACTTTTTTATTAGCGGTAAATTTTTATAAATTAATGTATTTATTAGGTATACTTGCTATAAACCTCACAAATTATAAAATTTCTTATTAAAAAAAAAAAATCTCTAATTATTAATATTTTAATACAATTGTTTAAAATTATAAATAAATATAATGTAATATTAAATAAATGTCTACTAATAATTCTGAAAATAATAATAATTATTATGAAGAAAATATTAAAGATCAATTACAAGCATATTATGGTAATGTAATTGAAAATAATGATAAAATTATAAATAAAAATTATAATTATAATGAATCTGAATTATTTAATGCTGATATATTAAAAGAAAATAATAATATTAATGATATTTATTATGAATTAATAAATACAAAAACATTTAAAGAATTATTAATTATAAATAATTATTTATTAAATAAAATAAATCATTCAAAAAATGAAATGCAAAATTTTATTTATCATAATTATAAAAAAATTGATCAATTTTCAAAATTTCTAAATTCTATTAATAATAATTATATTAATATTAATGAAATTTTACAAAAATTTGATTATTATATATCTAATAATAAACAAGAATTTAATGATATTAATATAAATGTATTATTTCCTAATATTAAATATATTAATAATTATTATATATATAATAAATTTATTAATATATTTAATCAATTAAAAAAATTTGATATTTTAATTAATTATTATTATAATAATCAAAAATATGATATTGTTATTAAATTATATAATTTATGGAAAAAACCTCTTGAAAATTTATCAAATGATTCAATTATTTTTAAAAATATATTTAATGAATCTACTGATATATTTAATAAAACAATATCTTATTTAAAAAATCAATTAATTATTAATATTAATAAAAATAATATAATATTATGTATAAAAGATATTATAAAAGCATATATTTTATTAATTAATGAAGAAATATATTTTAAAAATAATCTTATTCAAAATATTAATAATTTATTTCAAGATATTATTAATGATATTATTATTTATAATATTAATAAATTAGAAAATAATTATAAAATAAATCAATATAAGATTTTTAATAATTTATGTAAATCTATATATAATAAATTATTTATACCACTTAAATTTATTATAATTGAATTAAATCATTATAAAATTGAACCAGAAATACCATCATTAATTATAGAATTTTTTTTTGAAAATTCTTTTAATAAAATAATTCATTTATTAAATCATATTATTGTTTATAATAAAAATAAATATATATATAATAATTTTTATTATATTATTAATGGATTTAAATATTTAAATAAATTTATAAGTGAATTAATTGATAATATTATTAAATTAAATTTTATTCAACATCCATTATATATAGATAGTTTATGTAAATATTTAAATATTAATGATAAATCAAATAATATTATAAAAAAGAAATATTTTGATTGGTGTAAATCTATATTAAATTCTATATTAAATATTAATAATTTAAATTTAAATATTTTTAATATATGGAATAAAATATTTGATTTAATATTAATAAAAATAATTAATTTATCAAATTTTTTTATTAAATTAAAAGAAGATATATTTAATAAATATATTGATTTTAATCTAATAAATTTAATAATTAATTATAAAAAATTGAATATAATAGATTTTGATATTAATGAAAATTTATTAAGAAAAACTATTAAAGATTTATTTCAAATTATTATTTCAAATTCAATATTTTATATAAAAATTATTTATTATGAAAATATTAATTATAAAAATTTTTTTTGTATTAAAGATTATTATTTATTAAGAGAAAAAATTAATATAGAATTATCATATCAATTTAATAATTATATAAATAATAATAATGATAATTTAAATAATAATAATAATAATAATCATAGTAATAATAATATGCATGTAAACAACGGTATTAATAATAATATTGATAATAATTATAATGATTTGAATAATAATAATAATAATAATAATGATAAAGATTATATTAATGATAAATTTTTATTATTAAATTATGAACAAAAATTAATATATTTTTTATCTACAATATTTTTAATAAGATATTTAAAAAAATATTCATTATATTTTTTTATATCAACATTTTATAAATATTTTCATAATAATTTAGATAATAATTTAAATAATAATAATTTGAATAATGATTTGAATAATAATATTTTGGATAGTAATATTTTGGGTAATAATAATATAAATAATGATTCAGATAATAATGATTTAGATAATAGTGATTCAGATAATAGTGATTCAGATAATGATTTAAATAATAAGATTGATGATATTGATAATAATAATGATAATAATATGCATGTGGATGATATTATTGATGATAATATGCATGTAAATAATAATAATAATAATAATAATAATAATAATAATAATAATAGTTATCAAGATAAAGAATTTTTGAATATTTTAAATAATATAACAATATTTGATTTATATAATTTAAATAATAACAATAATAATAAAGAAATTTATTATGAAGATGATGCAACAATGCAAATTATTACTATATTATGCAC
Source organism: Cryptosporidium baileyi (assembly GCA_001593455.1). Taxonomy (NCBI): domain Eukaryota; phylum Apicomplexa; class Conoidasida; order Eucoccidiorida; family Cryptosporidiidae; genus Cryptosporidium; species Cryptosporidium baileyi. Next base: position 53,945 of record JIBL01000119.1, read on the forward strand.
AAGATTCGAATTATTACTTTTAAATATTTTTGTAATATGGAATATTTCAATAATAATTGAAGAAATTCAATTAAATATTAATAATAATGAAATATGTTTTAATAAATTAATTGATATTGTTAACTCAAAATTATTAATAATAATTAAATATATGAATGAATTAATGTTATATCAAAATAAAAATAATTTGTTAAAAAGAAAATTAATTATTGAAGATTTACATTTTCCACCTAATAATGATGAAGAATCACATATTTATAGTAAATGGCATAAAAATTATTTTATATTAAAAAATTTTGATCTTGATAATATTAAATTATTAAATGATCCATTTTCTAATTGGATAATTCAAATTATTAATGGTATATTAATTGAAATTATTTTAATATTAAAAAATAATTCTAATAAAAACACTTTTTTTATTAAATTAGATGAAGATAAGGGTATTTATATTAAATCATTAATTAATTTTTGGAATAATATAAAAACTTATATTTATTATGAAAAAGATGTTAATATTAGTTATACTTTATTTTGTGAAATATATAATATAATAAATCAAAAAAAGTAATATATTTATTAATAATATAAATATTTTGTCAAATTATTTCGAATTATTTTAAATTATTATTATTATTAATAATCATTTAATTTATTTAAATCCTTATTTAAATATTAATATTATTAATTAATTAATAATAATATTTATAAATTTTTTATTTTAATTCAAAAAAATACACATTATTATTTAATAATAATAAATAACGATAACATTATTAGTAAGAAATAATATAAGATATAAAAATTAAAAAAATAATTAATACATCAAGATATCAGTTATTATATATATATATATATATAATAAATATTTAAAGATAGGTTAGTATAAATACAATTAATATATATTAAATGTTGAAATATTGAAAAATAATATATATTAGATTAATATAAAATATAATTAATATACATAATTACATAAAAAAAAAAAAAAAAAAAAAAAAAAAAAAATTTTTTAAATACATCAATAAATAAACAAGATAAAAATATTAATTACATTATATAAAAAAAAAATTTTTTTTTTAATTTATCAGAATGATAATAAATTATAATAATATGATTCATAAGTATCTATATCATTAACAATATAATACCAATTATGTAGATATTGAATTATATTGCGTAAAATAATCATTTCAGCTTCTCTAACCTTAATAATTGGTAACTGATTAACACTTTTATGCCCAAAATGATTAATAACATTTATAGCTGATGATCTTAATTTATCTATTCTATTTTGAATAATTGATATCCCAATTGATGCCGCCTCAATCTCAATTTTACGATTTAATGGTTTTAATATTACATAAGGATCAATATTTATTAATAAATTTTTATTAGAATTATATTTTATGTATGATAAAAGTTTTAAACAAAATATAAAATGATTATTTATAGAATTTTCTTCTTCAAAATAATAATAATGTATAGTATTTAATGAACAATTAAATTTTTTTAATATAACATTATATATATTATTATTTAATGTATTAGATGAAGATGTATTATTAAAATAAAATTGTGATATAGATAATTGTAACATATTATTGTTATTGTTATTTATATTATTATTATTATTATTATTATTATTATTATTATTATTATTATTATTATTATTATTATTCAAATCATTATAATTATTATCAATATTATTATTAATACCGTTATTTACATGCATATTATTATTATTTAATATATCAATAGGAAATATTATAGGAAGTATCATTTTATGTGAATTTATTAACCATTGTCCTCTATTAATAAATATTTCAGAATCTGTTAAACTCTTTTTATCACCAAATAATATTTCTTCATTTTTTAAAATATTTTTTTTTGATATTAATTTAAATTTATATTTATTATATTCATTATATTTATATTCATTATTATTTATACTATTATTCGTATTATTTATATTTATTTCATCTATAATTATATCAATATATGAATTAATATTAGATCTTCTTATAAATATAAGTGATGGTATAAATCCTAATCCATTTTTTATTTTCACTGAATAAGATCTTACTATCATATAAGCCCATTGTATATCAAATTGTGTTATAGGTGCACCATTTAAATAATCAACTGATTGTAATATACCTAATTCACGTTTAATTATTGTAGAATAAATATATGATGTTGCTAATTTACAATATTTTTCTATAATATCATAAATACCTTCCATTGTTGTACCATATGATGCTACTTCAAAATCTTTTTTGTTAATTGAAAATATACCATTATTTTTATACCATTTAACTGATGGTAATGATCTTATTACCATATATAATGGAGATTTTATTGACATTCTTTTATGTTTTAATAATAATACCATTAAACCTACTATATCATTTATTATTCCTTCTTCAATATCTTTTGATATTCTTCTATTTAATGTATCTTTGTATTCATCTCTTGTATATAATATCATATCAGAATTTATTTCAATTATTGTTGTATTTTTAATAATATTTCTATTACTTATTACACCTATACCATCTTCTTTTTGAATAAGAGATAATTTTTTTAAATTAGAATTATCTAATTCATTAAATAATTTATTTATATAATTAAAATTAAATTCTTCTTTAATATTTTCTATATTATTTGAATTATTAACAACACGATCAAAAAATTTTAAACCAACAAATCTTTTAAATAATGAATCAATAAAAATTATTATTATTATAGATAATAATATTAAATAAAAAAAACTTTTTTTAAATAAATTATTATTTGATATTACTCTATTTTTATTATAATTATTTAATTGAAAATATGGATGTATAACTGGAAATGTTTTACTTCTTCTATGATTTTTAAAATTGACATTTTTTGTTTTTAATTTATCACCGGTATCAATCATTAATTATTTAATTATTATATAAATTATTATTATTGTTATTATTTATTACATGTATTATAATCAAATAATATTTCAAATTTCTTTTATATTATAAATTATTATATCTTTAAATAATAAAATAAGTCTTATATTTAGAAAATAAGCAAAGAAAAGAGAACTAAATCATTATAATAATAGTAAGTTTATTATATATATATATATATATATATATATATATATATATATATATATATTTTAATATAAATTTAAATTGAATATTTCTTTGATATATAAAAATTTCCGTCTATAAAAAAATCCATATGGTAAATCCGCCATTATTATTTAAATTTGATATTGCATGAAAAAATTTATAATATAAAATTTCATATCAATTAAAAATTGTATAAAGTTAAAAAAGAAAGACAAAAAATCAAATAAATATTTAATAAGAAAATAGTGACATATTAAATATAAAAAAAAAAAAAAAAAGCAAAAGATGAATAAATCATATGAGATTAGAAGAGCTACGAAAGATGATTATTTAGAATTAAGAGAATTAATTGAAGGAGTTACTAGATGTACAAATACATTTTCAAAAAAAGAAGTGGAAGAAAAGTTTAGTTTTAATTCTTATTTTCCGTATTGTATGGTTGATTCAGAAAAAAATAAAATAATTGGTTATGCTGGGTTATATATAATACCACATTTAGGAAGAAATAATGATTCAAGAATAGAACATGTAATAATATCTTCAGAATATAGAAATAAAGGATTGGGAAAATTGTTATGTAGTTATATTATTGATGAAGCAAAAAATAAATTTCATTGTGGTAGAATTGATTTAACAGTTGAATCTCCAATAGCAAAAAAATTATATACCAGTTTAGGTTTTGAAAAATTTGAAACAGAAGTAATGAGAAATTATTTAATAAAAATACCTAAAAGAGAATAAGATAATAAGGTGAGAGAAAAAAAGAAAAAAAAAAGAGAAAATTAATTAATTAATAAATAATAATGATAAATATATACATTTAAAATGTAAATATTACTTCATTTTATTATTATTGTTTTTATTTATTATTATTATTATTATTATTATTATTTAAATATGTAAATGTAATTTAATGAAAAATTTATATTATTATTTATTGTATGTGATCTTGTATTGAAATGATAAATTTATTTGGCGGTAATAATAATCTATGATTAATTATTAATATTAAAAAGAAAAAATGTTTTAATAAATAACAATAGATATTAATTAAATAAGACTATTTATAAATGGAAAGTTTTCGTTATTTCCCTTTTTTTGAGAGAAGAATAGTAGAAGGTGATAATTTTTTTAATAATCAATCAGATTTTGAAAAATTAGGTTTAGGTTCATTTATTACATGTTCAGGGAATGAAAATTCTCTTTGGTTTGGTTCAGGAGATGGTTATATATATGAAGTTGGTTTAAGAGATGGTTTATTATGCATATTAGAAAGTTGGAAAGCATATGATATAACAGTATTTGATATTAAATATACACAAAATACATTAATAACAATAGGAATAGATATAAATAATAAATGGAAATTAAAATTATATGATTGTATAGATGGCAATATATTAAGTTCAAGAATAGATAAATATCAAGAATTAGATATATACACAGAATTAGGTGAAAGAAGTATAAATATTTTTGAGGCTTGTAATGATAATCAATTTATTGGTTTAGGTACAATTGATGATTTTGGTGTTTTTATATTATATGGTGATTTTTTTGGAATAAAAAGCTATTCAAATTATTTTATAGAATTAAATGAACCATGTACAGCAATTCATTTTATACCTTCAAAATTAAATAATGAATGTTATATTATGATTTGTACAAAAAATATGATTTCTTCTTATTTAATTAATGATAAGAATAAATATCCAAAATTAATATATTGTGATAATATGGGTGGTTGTAAATTAAATTGTAGTTCAATATTATATAATTGGATTGAAGATAATAGTGATATTAAAGATATATTAGTAATTTTTAGAGAGGAAGGATTATTTTGTTATCATCCTATTAATGGTAATTGTTCTGCATTACCAACAAATTATGGAAATCCAATTATATTATCATCTTTTAAGAATTATTTAATATTAGTTAGTAATCCATTAATATTAGGAAATAATGATGATAATAAATTATTAGATAATCAAGATTCTAATACAACATTATGTGATGTTACAATTTGTAGTTATTTACCGGAATTAAGATATATTTGTTATATAGATGAATATAATAATGTATCACATGTTATTAAAGGATTAAATATGTTATTTATTTTGTGTTCTGGTACAACAAAAAATTATGATATAAATAATAATAATAATAATAATATAGATGATAATAATAATAATATGCATAATAATATAAATAATAGTATTTATATTGATAACAATAATGTGGATAATAATAATAATATGCATGTAAATAACGGTATTGATATTAATAATAATAATAATAATAATAATAATAATAATAATAATAATAATAATATTGAAAATAATTATAATATTAGTACGATGCCTAATTTACTTTTTCATCTTGATGAATTAAATATATTTGAACGTATACAAATATTAATAAATAAAAATTTATATGAATGGGCATTAATATTAGCAAAAAATGAGAATATAAATGATACTATATATTGTCAAATACAAAGATCATATGGTGATTGGTTATGTAATGTTAAAAAAGATTATAATAATGCTTTAAATTTTTATTTAAAATGTTTAGATAGTTCATTTGGAGATACAAGTCATGTTATAAATAATTTTTTACAAGCTAATAGATTAGATGAAACAATAACATATTTAAAACAATGTGTATTAATAGCAAGAAGAAATGATAATAAAAAAATTTTTGATTTAATGAATAATGAAGAATCTAGATTTCCAATAGGTAAAGATCATATTATTTTATTATATAAATTATTTGCTCAATTAGATAGAATTGATGATGTATTTGAATTTTTACAATATAGAGAAGCTAATGAAGAAATTGATAATTTTGAAATTGATACAGCAATAGAAATGTGTAGAAATTATAATAAATTTGATATGGCAATAAAAATTTCAGAAATATTTCAATTTCATGATAAATATATTTCAATACAAATTGAAGATAAGAAATCATTTAATGAAGCATTAAATTATCTTGAAGATATTAAACTTGAAGAAACTCAAAAATTATCATTAATATTAAAATATGGACCAATTTTAATGAATAATATACATAAAGATACTACTAAATTTATTAAATCATTAGTTATAGATCATAAAATGCCTATTGATGTATTTCTTCCTATATTTATAGATCAAGATAAATTATTATTAGAAATGTCCTGGCAAATATTAACAAATGATGGTTTAAAATCAGATATTTTATTAGAAGATATTGAAAATTTTTCAGAAGAATTATGTATATATCTTCTTCAAGTATCTCTTAGACAAGAATTTCCAATTGAAAATTGGTCTAAAAAAATTATTGAAAGATTAATTAGAGTTAATAATTCAGAAAATTGGCATTCTATATTATGTATATGTATTTATTATAAATATCATTTTGGTGTATTGTATATATGCCAAAATTGTGATCTTTATCAATTTGCTATTTCACAATATATTAAAAAAAATGATATTCATGGTCTTATAGAATTTTGTAAAATATCAGGTAATAAAGAACCATATATTTGGCAAGAATCATTAAGTTTAATTATTAAAGAATTATCATTAATTACAGATCAAGAAAGAGTTGATTTATTAATAAATTATCTTGGAATAATATTAGAAAATATAAATTGTTTAAAATTATTATCACCATTATCTATTTTAGATATATTTTCTAAATATTTACAAAATCCTAAAATAAATCTTGATTCACTTAATATTAAAATAATAAAACCAATATTAAAACAATTTGATTATTTTCAAAGTTTTACAAATGAAAATAGAAATTCAATAAATGATTATCATGAAATAAAAAATATGAAAATGGATATTAATAATATTAAAAATAAACCTAAAATATTAAATACTTCTAGATGTAATCAGTGTCATTTACCTCTTGAATTACCTATTATACATTTTTTATGTGAACATTCATTTCATAGATATTGTCTTCTTCAACAAAATCAATGCCCTATTTGTTCTTCAGAACGACAAACTAAAATAAAACTTTTAAAACAAAGAGAAAATCAACAAAGTAACAAAGAACAATTTTTTAAATTTATCAAGGGCGATGTTAATAATAATTCTGGTTTTGAACATATATCTAAATCTATTAGTGTTTTATTTAAGTAATATCTATTTAAATTGTATTTTCATGCATCTTTTTAATATCTCAAAAAAACAAAAAAAACAAAAAATTTATAATACCGGTACTTTTGATTCCCGCCTAAGTGTATAAATGAGACATTTAATATGATATATTACTTATAATTGAGACAGAATATTTTAACTTTCAAAATTTAAAAGAATTTAAGAAAAAAAAACAAGAAAAAATAAAAATAAAAAAAATAAATAAATTTAATATTTGAGACGTAATAATAATATAAATAGTTATTAAATAATAATAAATTATTAAAGATTAAAAAATTATTAATTTTGCGGGACGTTAAATAAATAAATAAATAACAATTTTGGAAAAAGTCAAACTAAAAATTTTCCTGAATATTTTGAAATTTTATTTAATAAAAATAAAATATAAGACTCTCAAAAATATTGCCATATTGCAAATTTTTGAGTAAAATATATATTTTTAAGTTGAATATAAGTTAAATTTTAATATAAGAATAAATATGTCAACAGGTATGTTTTCTACTACATATATATATATATATAAGATAAATATTTAATATTTATCTATTTATATTATTGTTCGAACATATAATAATTTTATAATTTATAGAGAGAGGTGGTTTTGGTAGAGGTTTTGGATCTAGAGGTACTGATAGAGTACGTGGTAAAGGATTACGTGGAAGAAGTCGAGCTTCACCTGCTGAAGATGAATTAAAAAGCTGGGTTCCTGTAACTAAATTAGGTCGTTTAGTTCGTGATGGAAAAATTAATTCTATTGAAGAAATTTATCTTCATTCATTACCTATTAAAGAACATCAAATTGTCGATTATTTCTTCTCAGCTAATTCACAATTATCTGAAGAGGTTATGAAGATTATGCCAGTACAAAAACAAACACGTGCAGGTCAGAGAACACGTTACAAGGCATTTGTAGCTGTAGGTGATTTTAATGGACATATTGGACTTGGTGTTAAATGTGCAAAAGAAGTTGCTACTGCTATTAGAGGAGGTATTATTGCAGCAAAATTATCACTAGTTCCAGTTCGTAGAGGTTATTGGGGTAACAAAATTGGCGAACCACATACTGTACCAATGAAAGTTAGTGGTAAATGTGGATCAGTACTTGTTCGTCTTGTTCCTGCACCAAGAGGTACTGCTATTGTTGGTGCACCAACAACAAAGAAAATGCTTCAATTTGCAGGTGTAAAAGATTGTTTTACTTCTTCACGTGGATGTACTAAAACTAGAGGTAATTTTATGTTGGCTATATTCGCTGCATTAAAGAGTACATATGCATATTTGACACCTGATTTATGGAAGGAATATTCATTTGCACCATCACCATACAAACAATTCTCAGACTTTCTTGCTGTAACTAACAGCAAGGTTGTTGTCTAAAATTTAAATTTTAGAACAATTACTTATTTAAACTAAGATTAAATGAATGAATTTCAAATTTCTTATTTTTAACTACTATTTATTTTAATTCTAATTCTATTTCTTTGAATTAATTAATGAAATCTTATTCTAATTTTCATCTTGTACGTCTTTGTTTTATTTGTTCCCGGTAATGTAATTATTTATATACCGGTATAAATTTAATATTACATGAGGTTTAATAATATATTTTAATAATTCTTTTTTATTATATTGAATTTATATGAATTTTGTGTTGTAATCAAAATGTCAATTATTCGGTAAGTATTTGTTATTATTATTATTATAAATTATTTTAAATTCTAATTTTTTATTTATTTAGTGGTTTTTCTGATTTAAATAAAAATAATGATAATTCTAATACTAATAGTTATACAGGAGGTGAAAAAAGGTAAGTTATTATTAATTATATAATATTTATTAATAAGAAATACCTAATAAATTATTAAATTATTTGTATAGTGGACTTGCTGTAGAGAATCCTAATAATTTATCTAGAAATATTCCTGATGATGCATATAGGGTGACATTATATAAGAATGGATTTATTGTTGATGATGGTGAATTTCGAGATATATCTATTCCAGAAAATGAATGTTTTATAAAAGATATTAAAAATTCTGTAGCACCAGAAGAATTAAGAAAAAAATCTAAAAATAATCAAACTATTAATATTGCATTAGATGATCGTAGTTCAGAAATTTATATTCCACCAAAAAAACCAATGGAAATGTTTTCTGGGTCTGGTAATTCTCTCACAGAAATTAAAGGGTCTACATTTAAAGTAAATCCTGACTCATATTGTCATAATGTTGATAATTCGAAGCCTACAACTAATCTTCAACTTAGGTTTCATAATGGACAAAGAAAAGTTGTTACTTTTAATCAAGATAATACAATAGCTGATTTACATTATGTATTTATGGAATGTGCACCAGTTGATGGAGAATATCATTTAGTATATGGATTTCCACCAAAAGAAATTAAAATAGATCCTTCTACTACTTTAAAGGATGCTGGTTTACTTCAAGAAACTATTTCACAAAAAATTATTTAAATTTTTGATATATCGTGTTAAATAAATTACTAATCTAAATATGTTCATTTTTTTGAAAATAATACAATAAAATTTGATATATTTTTTTATTTAAAAAAGGTGTATTTATTAATTCTTTAAAATGTTTACATGTATTTTATTATTTTATTGTATTTTAGTATTAAATTGAATAAAAAAAGAGCGCGTTAGAGACAATAATGCAGAATGGGTAGATTGTCAAAAAAGAAACTTTTAATGGATGTTAAATATATAAAATATTTCTCATAATCTCATAATAAACAAATTATAAACAAATTAAAATAATCAAATTAAAGTATATATACTTCCTAAAGTTATTTTTTTTTTTTTTTTTTTTCCTAATATGAAGATTAAAAAAAGTACAAGTAAACGTGTACCATTAGGAAGGAAATATAAAATAGAAAAAAGAATTTCTCAACACAAAAAGAAAATGAAAAAAATCTCCTCTAAATCACCTTTTTTGAAACATAAAAAAAATAAAGTGAAAGAGCTAAGTATACCAAATTTATGGCCATTTAAGGAACAAATGTTAAATGAAATAAATGAAATGAAAGAGAGATTAAAATTAGAAAAAGAAGAAAAGAAAAGATTATTGAAAGAAAGAAATAGAAATGATTTAAATGATGCTTTAGGAAATAAAAAAGTGAATATAGATGATAAAATAAATAATTTAACAGATTTACTTTATAATGCAATATCACGTCAGAATGAATTCGAGAATATGAAATTACAGGAATCAGAATTAAATAATTCAAATAATTTATCTTTATCAGATTCTTCTAAAAAAGCATTTTTAAGAGATTTAAGGAATTTAATAGAAGAGTCAGATGTTATTTTAGAAATATTGGATGCAAGGGATCCATTAGGATTTAGAAATATTGAATTGGAAAGATCAATTATAGGACAAAATAAAAAGCTTGTATTAGTTTTAAATAAAATAGATTTAGTTCCTGGTGATGTAGTTAAAGAATGGCTTAATTATTTAAGAAAAGAATATCCAACATTAGCATTTAAATCAGCTTTAAATAGTTCATCAGAACATGGGGTTAATCACTCAAAAAATAGTGGTTTAAGAGCTTCTGAATCATTTATAAGATCTGGATCAGTTGCATTTGGTGTTTCATCATTAATGTCATTAATAAAAAATTATTCAAGATATAATAAGAATTCAAAAAAAACAATAACAATAGGTATTATGGGTTATCCTAATGTTGGAAAATCTTCTTTAATTAATTCACTTAAGAGAGGTTATTGTGTTAAAGTTGGTGCAGTTGCTGGTATAACAAGACATTTACAAAGAATTGATTTAGATTCTACAACAAAACTAATAGATAGTCCTGGTGTAGTTTTTACTGGTAATTCTCAAGATCCTCTACAAGTTCTTAGAAATACTGTTCAATTAACAACTGTTAAGGATTATTTTGAACCAATTAATTTACTGCTACAGAAGGTAGATAACGAAATATTATTAAGATTATATAAAATACCTACATTTACTGATGTTAATGAATTCTTAACAAATATCTCTATTTCAAGAGGTAAATTATGTAAAGGTGGTGTACCAGATCTAAATTCAGCTTCAATAATGGTTCTTACTGATTGGTTTAATGGTAAAATACCTTATTATTGTTTACCTCCAAAAGATGATAATATAAATCAATTATTAGAAAAAGATTCTATAAAGATTGTTCAAAATTGGTCAGAAGAATTTAATTTAGATAGTATATATAATGAATTAGATTCTCAAATTAGTAATTGATATTTAAAATTCTATTTTAGTTAAATAAATTATGTCCATTATAAGTTACCGCCTCAAGCAGTTGTACATATGTTGCATGCATGAATAGGTATAATAAGCGGCATTGTTAATGGCGCCTTGAGCATGCATATGATTTTTTAGTTTTTTTTTTTTTTCCTATATTTCTTCTGAAATTAAGAATGTAAATTAAATAAATTTTTTTTTTTTTTTTTTATAATGAAGACTTAGCACGAGTTATCAATTAAATACATATATTGCTATCCTTGAAAAAAATTTGGTTTATATATCTATTTTCCTTTGGAAATTTGATTCACTTTAATGAAAGTTTCAAGCTTTATTTTTATGATTAATAATTAATTGGATAAAGTGGATATCGGAAATTCAGAAATTAAAGCTTGGATATATAATTAAATTTAAATTAATTTACTAAATTAAAAAAAAAAATTAAAGATTCAAATTTCTTTTTTTTTTTTTCCACAAAGATAAAATAACTTCTTAAATATTAGATAACTATTAAAATTCGTAATTAAATATTAATAAAATACATTAGTTAAATAATTTATATTATAATTAAAAATGATGCAAATAGTGGATAATAATGATTATGGTTCTCAATTGGTAGCTCGATGGATGCTATTAGTTTGTATCAGTTTAGTTACAATGGGAATAATGTATAGTAATGATACTTTACCAGCAATTGCTCCTTTTATTTTTGATACATTTGAAGATATTTATAGTAAAGAAGAATTTGAATATTATTATAATACTCTTTGTTCATTGGTTTCGGTACCAAATTTAATTTTTCCACTATTAGCAGGTATTCTTATTGATACTGTATCTTTATATTATTTCTCAGGAGTACTAATACTTTTTTTAATCTTGGGTCAATTTATTTTGACAATTGGATTTGGAGCAAAAAGTTTAACTACAATGTTAATTGGAAGATGTATTTTTGGTTTAGGATCAGAATCTTCATTAATTGCATTTAATTCATTATTAATTAGATATTTTCCAAATTGGGAAATAGCATTGGCACTTTCTATATGCTTAGCTATTGGAAGAATTGGATCAGTATTAAGTGATATGGTTTCACCAATTATTGCAACACTTTTTCCCGTATATTGGACACTTTTACTAGGTTTGGTTTTATTAGTTGTTGGTGGAGTTAGTGTATTGGCAAATTTAAAAAAATATTATATTGAAGATTTGTCAAATGAATGTTCAAATAACTTATTTTCAGAAACAAAAAGTACAAGTCATACTGAATTAATTTCTCGTAATGAAATTTTTAATGCAAAAACTTCAAGTTTAAGTAATCTAAAATTTAGAATTTCTCTTGTTGGTAGAAAAATTAGAGGTCTTGGAAAATTATATTGGTATCTTTCTATATTAGGATTACTTTCATATAGTGTTATAATGCCTTTTAATTATATTGCTGGACCATTAATTGTAGAGACTCAATATAAAGATATTCCTGCTTCTACTGCAAGACAATATGCAGGAATTATAATGAGTCTTTTATATGCAGTTTCAGTATTAGTTCTTCCAATATTAGGTTGGATTGTTGATCGTGTTGGAGAAAGATGTAAATTATTAACTATTTCTGTTGGTCTCCTTGCATTGGCTCATGCATTAATGTTAAAATTACATCCAGCAATCTCAGTAACAATACTTGGATTTGGATATACTTTATTTGCAACAGTTTATTGGCCATGCATAAGTATTAGTGTACCTCCTAGTTTATTAGGAACCGCATTGGGAGTTGTCACTTGTATACAAAATCTTGGATTTATCATTACTCCAATTCAAGTTGCATTTTTACATTCTACATTCAAATCTTATGTTATTGTAGAAGCATTTTTCTTATTAATTTGTATTATGGCTCTTATTGTGTGCTATATTATATCTAGAATTGATATAGAACTTGGTAGGAAACTTGGATCTTCATCTAATAATGTAAATACATCAACTAATTTAGCATATAATGATCTTGAAAGTTTAATAAACAATACTGGTAATGTAAATAAAATAAAACTTGAAGAACTTATTTGCCATAAATATCTTAATCATCAAAAATTTGCTTCTAATCGTAAATTTATTAGCTCTTCATCTATAAGCACATATGATGATAGTGATGATAATAATGATAATAAAAGTGATTCTTCTGTAATTAAAAAATCATCTGTATTTGTTAAAAATACTCTTCCAGTTGCAGATTACTCCGTTCAAGATTATAATTCTTTATCTAAAGGTTCAAAAATAAGTGAAATTCCTAAATATAACAATGATTGTAATCAAAATAATATTAATGGAAATAACAATCATAACAATTATTTAAAGGCGATTATTATTTAATCGTTAAATAAAAAAGTATAGTGCTTCAAATTTAAGCTGTTGTTAGCTTAATTAATAATAGACAATTTCTGAAAATTATTAAAAATTAATTATTAAGAAATTAATTATTTTCAATTAAATCTTATGTCTAATATCTATATTAATAATATTTTTTTTCTTTTTTTTTTTTTTTATTTTAATCCTCTAATAGCTAAAGATAAAAGATCTTCAAAATATTCACATTTTAAAAGATCTCTCTCTGTCATACCATTATCAAATTTTATTTCATTATTTCTTAAAGCATTATCAAGCCATATCATATAATCTTTAATATTTGAAATAGAATCTGTACCTCTATCAGGCATTCCAATAAGATTAAATTCAATAGGAGAATTTAATCTAGGTTTACTAAAAATATTTTGTATCCAAGCAAATACTTCTAATCCTAAATCTTTATATTTTTGTTCTGTTGAATTCAAACTTTTTTTTGGTGTATTCTTAGTAGATGGTTCCCAAACATATATAGAAATTGCACTAATTGATCTTCTAAAACATTGAATTCTTGCTATAATATCATTTTTTTTACTCATTTTTCTTTCCATTAAATCATCATTATTCTGTTGAATAGAATAATTAATTGAAGCAATAATATTTGATATTCTTGGAATAATATAATGATTTAATAAAACTTGACAACAAAATGAAATTGAACCATTTGTATAACGAGTAATTATTCTTTTTGTTCTTGATGGAAGATGATTCTGTTTTTTTTGTATTAATTTTTCTAAATGTGCATCACTACTTATTAAATCTATTGTATCAATAATACCATATAAAATACCTCTAATTGTATCTGGAATTGCATAAATATCCATTGAAGTTAATTGTTTAATAAAATTCTCTACACATCCAATTATTTGTTCTTCAAATAATATAAGCTCTTTATCTAATTCTGATTGATCAACTATTTCTGTTTTATCTAATTTCAAATTTTTTGAATTTATCTTTTTTACTGTTTTTCCTAAAAATTTTGTATATGGACCTGATGGCATATTCATAATATTAATTAAAGCTATTTGAATATTTTGTACCAAAAATAATCTTTCTTGTTTTGTTAAATTATTTGCTCTAAAAATAACATGAAATAAATCATTAATTACAGAAGATGATACTAACATTGTATCTATTGGAATATTACTTAAAAAATTAACTTCAAAATAAAATAAAGAATAAAATAAATGATCAAATGATTGCATATATATTGAAATATTAAAAATATCTTGTACAAGATCCCTTCTTTTTATAGATGGTGAAGAATGTAATAAAGCAATTAATAATTCATAATTTGATCCTGCTAAATATCTCCAATATTCTTGACATAATTTTGAAGGTTTCTCAACACTAGGATCCCATAATTTAAGATTAATTTTAGAACTTCTACTAGTTATTATTCCACTAACTATATCATTTATATTTTCTGTTGATTTTTTATTCATATTAGAAAGTATTATTTCATCATCTTTCATATTTTTAAAATTTTTTTCAAATTTATTTTTAACAAATGTTACTACATTTTCTACAAGTTCATCAACATCATACTTGCTGTAAAAATGTTCATGTATATTACGAGAACTTTGATCTAATTTTTCTACAAGATTCTTCATTTGTGGAATAAGTTTTGATTTTCTTAATTCAGGATATTTTGTATTAGAACCACCACTTTCTAAATTAACATTATTATTTTCTTTTAAAGCTAATATACCTAAAGAAGGTAATTTACATGCATCATATTC
Organism: Cryptosporidium baileyi; assembly: GCA_001593455.1. NCBI lineage: Eukaryota > Apicomplexa > Conoidasida > Eucoccidiorida > Cryptosporidiidae > Cryptosporidium > Cryptosporidium baileyi. Next base: position 69,592 of record JIBL01000119.1, read on the forward strand.
TTCTGATGTTAATAATTTCTGTTTTATTGCCATAGTTTCTCCATTTAAATTACAAACTATCTTATTATTTACATCATCAACTTCAAATTCACTCCATCTTGCAGATGCATTATTACCATATTTAGATATATCATTTTCATTAATTTCATCTATATATTCAATTTCTTGTTTTGTTTTATTTGAAAAATCTAAATTTTCATGATTTTTCTTATCTCTTTGATCATTTTTAAATACATTTAAAAGTTCATCTGTTTCATTAGATCTTGAAATTACATTAAAACCACCATCAACAAATAATTTTTCTAAAATCCAAGTTGGCATAACTTCATTATTAACTACAATTTTTGATTTTCCTCCAAAAAAATAACTACAAACTAAATCATGTCTATGTGAATATACTAAAAAATCTGAAGGTAATAAAGCTAATCTTAAATGTGCAAAAAATGCTTCCATCCATTCAATTAACAATAATTCAGTTAAAAGTTGTCTTTTAATAGACATTATAAATGACATTTTTCTTTCTCTTAAAGAAATTAATTGTTGTAATAAACTTTTTGAAGCTAATTCAATTCTTTCCTGAATATCATCATAATTTGATCTAATATCATTTATATGATTATGACGACTAGATAAATAATCTGCTAATTGTTTTTTTCTTTTATGAAGTTCAAGATCACTTTGAGATACACCAGAATAAGCCATTCTTATAGCATCAGTAGTAGATATTAAAATATGTTCTGCTGCATCACCAGATGAATGTTGTCCTATAAGTATACAATGTGGACATAATGGAATATAACAATTCATACAAACTGAATCTATTCTTTCTGTTGAATGATGAGGACAAAATCCAAATTGATATGGACTTTGTGAAACAGGAACTCTTTGATGTTTTGATAATAAACGAGTTGAAGAATGATGATGTTCATCACAAGAAGCACATAAATGTGCTTTATCTGATTCACAATATAATGTTGAAACATTTATTTCACACATTTCACAAATAGGTTGTGATATTTCAATTCTAAGTGGTTTAAATTCAACTTCTACAATCATTGTAGGTAATATTTGATCACAAAATTTTACTTGATAATTTACTGTAAAAGAATTTTGAGTAGAAGGTACATATTTTAAATTTGGATCTTGCCAAGATTTACACATATATCCTGGAGGAAATGGAGTAGAAGTTCTTGTACCATCAACTCCATCTACTATCAAAATAGGTCCTAATGCTAGTGTAAATAATACAAATCTATAAACACCCATAGGATTTGAATCAAAACCATTTGGTGGTGGTAATGCACCATTTTTAAAAGTCATTGATCTTGAATTTACAACAATTTTATTTTCACCAAATATTGTTGCAAAATTTTGATTATTTGGAAGTTCTGATAAGTCATATATTGATTGTATTACATGTCCTCCAAGATTTGATGCATATTTATTAAAACTTTCTCTTTGTTCTCGAGTTATAAGAGACCAAGCTCTAGTTACATGCAAATCTGGTGTATAAAATGATAATTGAATCATATATTCACATCTTGAAAGTATAAATGCATCATCAATTATTTCTGGTACTATATTTACAACTTTTTCTTCAGTCATAATAGAGATTAGTTTTTTGATAAAAAAAGCTTTAAAGTAATTACTTTGATATTAGTTTTTAATCTATAATAATCTATAATTAATTACTTAATTATATATTTATTTGCATTTTATAGATTTAAGTATGATCATTTGATGATGGCTTAACTTATTCAATATTTTATAATTTAACTCTAAAAAAAATATATATACATATATATATATATATATAGATAAAAAAACTTTTAAAAATTCAAAATTTAATAGTTTGATTTAATTTCACACAAAAAATATTTTTAAAAATTAAATAAAATTTAATACTTGTTTATTTTTACTAAATTAGTTATTTAAGATTATCAATAAACATTAAAATTTATAGATCGTACCGCCTTATAAATATAGCGCTATATATATTATATAATATTATATTGTATATATATATATATATATATATATATATATATATATAATATATATATATTTATATTAAATTAAAACAATTAATATATTTACATAGTTTAATTGTGGGAGTACCCGTATTTTAAAATTAATGACTTTGTTACATTAATATATTCATTATTAATAACGAATAAAAAATATTTAATTAATTTCATATTAATATACTTCTATAATATATACTTTAAGGATTTAAAAAAAAAAAAAAGAAAAAATTTTTAATATTAATAAAAGAATAATAAATACATAATATATATTAATTATTTGATAATTTCTAAAAAAATTTTTATATAAAATAAAATCTTTATAACTATTTTCATAAAATGGATGAAAGTTATGATGTTGTTATATGTGGTACTGGTCTAACAGAATGTATTATTAGTGGATTACTTTCTACAGCAGGAAAAAAAGTATTACATATTGATAGAAATAGTTATTATGGTGGTGAAGCTGCTTCATTAAATTTAACAACTTTATATCAAAAATTTAAACCAGGTATAAAACCACCAGAAAAATATGGAGCAAATAGAGATTGGAATGTTGATCTTATACCTAAATTTGTTATGTCTAGTGGTGATTTAGTTAAAATATTATTAAAAACAAAAGTTACTAGATATTTAGAATGGCAAGTTATTGAAGGAACATATGTTTATCAATTTCAAAAAGGTGGATTATTATTTAATCCAAAATTTATACATAAAGTTCCTGCAACTGATATTGAAGCTTTAAAAAGTCCTTTATTAGGTATTATGGAAAAAAATCGTTGTAGATCATTTTTTTCTTTTATAGCAAATTGGTCAGATGATGATAAATCAAAACAATTAGGATTTGATAGAAATAAAACAACTATGAAAGAAATATATGATTATTTTGGTCTTTCATCTAAAACTATAGATTTTGTTGGTCATGCTATTGCATTATATACTAATGATGATTATATTAATAAACCTTGTGGTGATACAATTGATAAAATACGTCTTTATATGATGAGTATTAGTAGATATGGAAAATCACCATTTATATATCCTATTTATGGTCTTGGTGGTCTTCCAGAAGGATTTTCTAGATTATGTGCTATTCATGGTGGTACATTTATGTTAAATACTAATCTAATTGAATTTATATATGATCAAGGAAAAGTTACTGGTGTTATTACTTCTCAAGGTAAAGCTCAATGTAAAATGGTTGTATGTGATCCTTCTTATGTTATAAATCATGTTTCTAATCCTAAAGTTAAATGTATTGGTAAAGTTATACGTTGTATATGTATATTAAGTTCACCTATTGAAGATACTAATAATGCATCTTCTTGTCAAATAATTATACCTCAAAATGAATTAGGACGTAAAAATGATATTTATTTAATGATGGTTTCTTCTACACATGGTGTATCTCTTAAAGGAAAATATATTGCAATTATTTCAACAACTGTTGAAACAGATAATCCATTATTAGAAATAAATCCTGCATTAAAATTATTAGGTAATACTATTGAAGAACAATTTTTATATATTTCTGATATATATGAACCTCTTGATTCAGGTAATAATGATAATATTTTTGTTTCTAAATCATGTGATGCTTCTTCTCATTTTGAATCACTTACACAAGATGTATTAAGACTTTGGAAGAATATTACAGGTGAAGAACTTGATTTAAAAGATATTCCTTATGAAGAACAAGAAGAATAAATATATTTTAATAATATTAAATATAATAATTTAAATAATAATCCTTTATAATAATAAATTAAAATATTTTATATTATTTTAGATCATTTAACAAAACTTTATTTTTTAAATTATAAATTATTTCTATTTCCGAATCTATTAAAAATTTTATTTATTAATATTTTCTTTTTATTATTATTAAATTCTAAATTATATTTAGAATTAGATCTTAATAAATTTGGAGATCTAGATCTTTTACAAAATAATTTTAATAATTTTTTTTTCCAAGATATTGATTCTTTATTATTAAAAGATATATTATCTTTAAAATTTATATTTTTTTCTTCAAAATTAGAATTTTTTAAATAATTATTTAGTTCTTGTTGTTTTTTAATATTTATTTGTGATGATTCTATTCCAAAATTATCAAACCCATAAATATCAATCCTAGTTTCAAGAGATTTTTTACAAAAAAAAATATATTCTCTTTTTTCTGGATCTATTGTATATTTAAATTCTTTACTATATGTTTCTTTATAATTATCCATACTTGAATTGCTTGTTGAACTTAAATTATTTATTATTATATCATAATCAACTAAACTTGTACTATGAATATTAGAATTATTATTTATACTAGATAATTCATTTTCTAATAATTCATTTTGAGTATTTATAAATTCATGAGAATTTTTATTTAAATCATAATCTTTATTATTTTCACATAATTGATCAATAGGATTATTTAAATTAATTAAAAGATCTTGATTATATTCAGATGAATTTATTATTTGTATATTAGAATTTGCTGTAATAAAAGAAATATTTGTTTGACATTCAGAATCAATAGATGAATCTTGATCATTATTATTTGGTGAATTTATTTCCATAAAAATTGAAGAAGTACCAAAATTTTCATTTTCAATAAAATCATCATGATTAATATGAAGATTTAAAATTTGTTCTGATTGATTTATATTTAATTCATTAAATTTATCAGATAATTTAATAATATCATCTTTTTTTATATTTTTTGTTTTATCTTCATTAGAAAGAAAATTATCATTAAATATAGATGTAACTTTATTTGTATTTTTATTAATTTTTGAATTTCTTTTTTTATCTTCAGATTTATGATTTTTAGAAGGTTTTTTTTTTGTTAATGTTTTTAAAGCAACATTATGAGATACTAAATTACTAATATTTGGTATATCTATAATTTCCGTTTTATTTTGAATATCATCTTTTATAATATTTTGTTCTTCTAATTTTGAATTACTAGTTTTTATTACAAAATGAACAGTTTTACCAGAAAAAAAACTCCAAGAATTATCCCATTGTAAAGTTAAATATCCAGGATTTTCAACAAAATATGATCCACCATATGCTTTAGTTGAATCAAATCTAGAAGAAGGAATTATAGTTATTTCATGAGAAGAAGATTGAGGTATTATTACATTAGATTCTTGATTATTAGAATATTTTATATTATTTTTGATTGTTTTTTTTGTTAAATTAGAATTTTTTTTAATATCAGATTTTATTTCAGTATCTAAAGAATCATCATGATTAGGTGATTCATTAGATGAAAATATTAATTTTACATTATTATCATCAATATTAACAATATTTGTTGCAGAAATAATACTAAATTTATCATCATTAATAATTTGATCTAAATTATAATCTTTATATTCATTTTTATCAATTTTATCAACAATAAATTTAGCACTAAAACCTATTTCTCCTTCTAATACTCCCCAAGTCCAATAAATTATTGTATTAGGTTTAATAATTGATATTGTTATTTTTTCTTTTTTCATTCTTTTAATATGAAGAGTTTGTCTATCATCACCTAGACCAAAACAATCTAATAATAAAGTTCCTGTATTAGGTACAGAAGAATATTGATCAGTTGTTAAACCACCTAAAAATTGTGGTAAATTACTTATAGGAATAATAGTAAGTAATTTTGTTTTATAATCATCATCTAAAACAAGAATTTTTTCAACTGTTCTTGCTGCTAATAATGCTTTAAATGAATTCCAAACAATTGAAAAAAATTTTGGAACATTTACAAATATTACATATGACATTCCTTCTGGATAATTATCAGAAGCAAGTTGAATCATTCTTCTTAATATAGTGATCATATGAGATGAATGTACTTGAGATACACTTAAACCATAAAGATCCATAATACAAGTAGCTCTAACAAGTGATTTACTTTCATAAGATAATTTATCAAGTAAAACACTTCTATATTCCATATGATAAGAATACCAAAGTAATAATTCTTCAACTTTAACAGCTCCAAGTAATCTAGTTTCATCTAAAAGTCCAAATCTTTCAATACAAATAACATTACCAAAATTATCTCTTAAAGGAGTTTTTTCATCAGTACTTTCTCTTAATAATAAATTACATGGATAATATCTTGTAACAATATTATGTAAAGGAGCCATTTCTATATTATTATTAGGTACCATATTAGTAATAACATATGGTCTAACAACAGTATCCATATTAAATTCTTTTCTCCATTGAATATGTTTATTAAAAGTATTATGTGCATTATATAAATTAAAATTAAAACCCAATAAGAATCTAAGTAATCTTAATGGTGTTAATAAAGATTTATAACAATTTTCTATTGTTTCAGTAGAACTTATATCACTTTGTGTATATATTTCACGAATTGATTCTTTACATAATTCTCTAAATTTTTCATATATAGTTAAATCCCAATTAAATGGAGTATTTGAAAGTTTTGTAAAAATTTCAGGACAACTTTTTGAATTAGTTTCAATATTTTCACCTATGTTAACTAAATCACTAACTTCTAATCTTTCTTGTGAGCTAGAATCTGAAATTAATTTATTCATTGAATTGTCCTTAACTTCACATTTAACTAAAAAATTTCCTTCAGAATTCATTATAGTCATTTTTTTTTTTTTTTTTTTTTTTTTATTAATATAAAAATAATAAATAATATCTAATATTAATTCTGTAAGTACTTAAAATCATTTCAGTATATTTATGTAAAATTATATATATATACATATAATATTTATTACTTCTTTAATCCTTATATTTAATAATCTTAATATAAGATATATCAATTATCCAATTATTAAAAAAAAAAAATTCTATTAAAAATATATGTGAAAATATTAAATTTCAAATGTATTATAAAGAATTAACCATTTTATGTTATTTATTATAATTTCTCAATTTTCTTGTATAGTTATTTCATTATCTCCCCTTATTTTACTTTCTCCTTATTTCTAGATTTCCTTATTTTAGAAAAATTATCTGGCGCTTATTGTATTGGATCATCCAAGTAAATATAATGAAAATGATTTTTAACAAAAATTAAGATGAAGAAAATAAATAAAATAAAATAAAATAAAAATATTAATAATTTAAATAGATTATTATTATATTTAATAATTTTAGTCTAATTATAAAAAATTTCTAAAAGCTCTATCAATAGATTCAATACAAATCATTTTATAATGATTAGAATTTATAGAATTTAATTCATTAATATATTCTTGAGCTTTATCTTCTAGATTAAGAAAATAAGAGCATGTAATTAAATTTGAGAGAGTAATTTGACATTTAGGATCAATTTTATAAGCATTTTGAAGTAATTCATAAGCATCATTCCAATGTTGTCGTTGCATATGAATAATAGAAGTACTATTTAAAATAATAATAGATTGATTATCTTTAGGTTTAATTTGAAGTTTAATAGCAGAACTTTCACCAAAATCTGTTTGTATATTTGCATATGTTATAAAGGAAGAATTATATTCACCTTTAATAGATTGTAACCAAGCAGAAGCTATACGTACAATACAAGATTCTTTAAAATCAGAATATGAAATATCATTTTCAATATCATTTACATATGAATCATAATTTTCTAATAAATCATCAAATATATTTTGAGCTATATCAAATCTATTCATAATACAATATATAAATACTTGAATAATTTTTATATAAGGAGGTGATGATTCAGATATAGATATTGCAGAATTATAATCTTGAATATTTAAATACATAAAAAGTAGAATTATATCAATAATTGCAACTTTATTATTGTTTTGAAGATAAAGTTGTTTCATTTCATTAATTAATTCAGATTTTCGATCATCATCTGTTTCTGGTAAACAAAAGATTGCATATAAACAAATAGAAGCAACTCCAAATTTTTGATTAGAAATAGAATTTGAATATAAAGATGCAATAGTATCTTTTTCAATTTGATTTAATTTTAATTTACATCTTAAATCAAATAATTCAATAATAGAATTTACTTCAAAATTTTTATTAGTTATATTTTCAAGTTTTTTTATAAGTAAAAGAACTTTTTCATAATATCCAGAATTCAAACAATTTTCAATCTAATAAATTTAATTTCAAAATTCATTATAATAATAATTAATACTTACCTCATTAATTTCTTCAGAAATATTTTTCATTTGAAAATAAATTAAATAATATATTATATAACACTTTTTTATATGATAATTAAATAATTATTTTAATATTTATTTAATAGTTAATTATCATGTTAAATATTTTTTTAAAAAAAAAAAATATTATTTTATATTAAGATCAAATTATTATATTAATTTATTTATTTCCCCCCTCACCCCTCCCCACTTTTTTTTTTTTTTTTTTTTTTTTTTTTTTAAAATAAAATTATTTAAATTTGATCATTAAATTTTTGCCAAGTTCGGTACCCCTCATATCTTCAAGCTTTGGCGGTATGGACAAAGAGATAGGCGGTAATTATATTATCCAATAGCTTAGTTGCACTTGGAGCCAAAATGACATTAACAGTAACTTATTTTTCTAATAATAAAATATAAATTTTAAGTTTATATAATAAACATATAAATTTTAGAAATGGATGATATGGAATTTCATTCAGATGGAAATCTTAAAAATAGACAATTTAAATCTTCTATTAGAGTAGCTCGAAAGAGAGCGGATATTCAAACATCTATGCGTGAACTTGCAGAAGAACCAAAAGAACCTGCAGGAACAGTTTGGGCATGTTGTTTTGCAAATGAGATGGATTTTCAAATGATATTAGGAGCTTGGAAACAAGGTGATTTATCTAGTAAACATATTCAAGTTGAAATGACATTTAGTGAAGTTGTTTGTTTAAGATGGCTTCAAAATAGAATATGTTATCTTTTTCGTTTTGGATGTGTTGTAGGATGGGATTTAACTAGAGCAGAAAGAATTGCTATTGTTAATATTTTAAAAACATTTGTTAAGCAACCCTTACACACTTCATCTGATGAATTTCAAGATGATGATATGACTTATATTTGGGGTGAAAGACAATCAATAAAGCAAGATAATATTCATTTAGTATCTGATAGTCTTTTGGAAAGATTAGCTTATAGTTATGCTATGAGTCAAAGTGTGAAACTTTCTGTATTTGAAAGTGTTGTTGATGAAACTATTGATAGCACAAGATCTTTACCAGAAAGTCTTGCTAAAACAGGAACTATTAAAGATAATAGAGAAGATATTAGTAAAAGAATAGGTGAATTGTTTATTAATCGTTTTTATATTAATCTTCAAACAGATATTTTAGATACACCTGATATATTTTGGGATCTTCAAGATTTTGAAGCTCATTATTTATCTTGTAGAAATTATTTAGAAATACCTAAAAGAGTTGAAATATTAAATCAAAGATTGGATATCATTAAAGATTTATATGATATGTTAAATAATGAATTGTCTTTACAACATGGCTACAAATTGGAATGGATTGTTATATATCTTATTTGTGCAGAAATAGTTATTGAAGTTGTGTGGAATATTGTTATTCGTGATATATTTCATCTTGTTTAATATTTAATTTATATAAAAATTTTTTAATGTTCTTGTTATAATTTAAATGTACTATATAACTTATTTAATCTATGTAATATTAATTTAACTATATTGAATTAAAATATTTTCATTAATATTTATTAGTTATTTTTATAAAATTATACTATAAGTAATTCTATTACCTTTCTTTTCTTTTTCTTTTTTTTTTTCTTTTTCTTTTTTTTTTTTTTTTTGCTTCTTCTTTTCTCTTTACTTTCTATAATTTAAAGATTTTATATTATATTGAATTTGAAAATAATAATAATAATGGCGCGCGAATTTCTAGAATGAACTAGAAATTAAGTAAGCTTGCAATCCACACAAGAATTTAAATAGGAATAAAAGGGTCCATAGTAAATAATCAAAAAAAATTTTTTTTTTTTTTTTTTTTAATGTCTAATATTTTAATCTATTTATGAGATTTTATACTACATTTATATTAACTTTACTAATTAGAAAGATATTGTTTTTGGAAAGCAGTTAATTCATTACTTTAAAAGATTTTTTTTTTAATTTCTTTAGAAATACTTAAATAATTAACTTTGGAATTATATGATAAAAGTTTATTTTTAAATAAAGAGTTTATTATAGAAAAATGAATTTTATGCCGAAAAAGAAGGCTGTTATTGTAGGTATAAATTATATTGAAACTGAAGGGATAGCACTTAGAGGATGTGCAAATGATGCTAAATTAATGGCATTAACATTAGTATCTCACTTTGATTTTAATACATCTGATATATTATTTTTGACTGATTCTGAACCTGATAAAGGTTATGATACATTAATTGATTCAAATGAAACAGTTTCATTTTATGATAATTGGCCAAGAGACGAAATTCCACCTACAAAACATCACGACTCTAGAATATATCCCAATAAAAGGAATATATTAACAGCTATAAATTGGTTAACAAGAGATGCACAACCAGGTGATATATTAATATTTTATTTTGCAGGTCATGGTGTACAAGTTGATGTATTAACATCATATGAAGGTGAAGGATATGATGAAGCATTACTTCCTGCAGATTCAACATTATATCTAGCATCAAATGGTTCAGATTTAGATGAATATAATGTTTTATTATGTAGTGAATTAAAAGAACTTTTACTTAGTGTACCATCAGAAGCACAATTAAATATAATTTTAGATTGTAATGGTGGACAAACAATTCTTGATCCAGCTGGTAATATTAATGGTTTATGGTATATTAAAGGAGTAGTTACAAAAGGTATTTGGCCATTTTTATCAGCAACAAGTAAAGTTAAAAGAGCTCAATATAATTCATCAGTTTTTAAAGATGAACGTATGATACATAGATTAGTAAGACCAAGATATGTTCCATGTATTCAAATAGCAAGTACTTCAAATTTAAAAGATCCAAGTCTTCAATCAACACAATATGTATCTTTATCTTGTAAAGGTTATTGTTTTTCTGCAGCTCCATGGGGTGAAATTGCTGCAGAAGCTTCTCTTCCATTACTTTCTGTTTCAAGAAAAACTCAATTGACAAATTCATATAATAATAATATATCCACAATGGGTGAATCTAAATTAGGTGTTATAGAAATACCTATTTCAAGAGGTGGAGCTTATAATATTGTTCATGGTGTATTTACATGGTCTTTTTGTAAAGCTATAAGTGATATAGCAACAGGTATACTTCAACAAGGAAGACCAAGAAATGAATTATCTTTTAAAACAATTATGGCTAGAACTAAAGAATATATTAAATGTGTCAAATCTTCAATATTACCAACTCTTGATCAAATTCCTGAATTAACTATTCATTCTGGAGGTGGTGGAACTATATCAGAATATTTTTGTACACCATTTGGAGGTGATAAAAATATTAATTTTGATTATGATTATTATTTTAAAATTACTGATAATTGTATATCTCATTTAAAAAAATCACAAAATTTTTTAACTCCTCAAGAAGCTTATAATTCTATGCTTCAATCTACTAAAAATGATACTTTATTATTTAATTCAGTAAATATTAATCCTCAATCAATCAAAATAAATACATCTGATCCTTCTAATCCTATTTCAAATAAAAATTCACCACCTACTTTTAGAAAAGAAAAAGAAATTAATCAAAATATTATTAATTCAAATGATTTTAATTTTGTTCAATCTAATAATATCAAAAATCATCAAATTATTGATACAATTTCTAATGAAAATTTAAATAATTTTAAAGATGATATATTATTACCACCTTCATCAGTAGACTTATTACCACCTACACCAACATTATTTAATTCGGTTTATAGAAATGATAATTTTAAAAAACATTTAAATAATACTTATATACAAGAATATCAATCCGAAAAAGAACCTCATTTAATTAATCAAACTTATACTGATTATAATTCAAATAATTATTTCAATCATTTAAATTATCAAGATTTACATTCAGGTTATGACAATCAACAGAGTTATATTAATTTAAATAAACTTAATCCCTATTTTGCTCTTATTGATCAAAATTCATCAAAAAAAAATAATGAAAATAATAATGAATTCAAACCTATTAAAGGAATAATGTTATCAAATCCTATACAAAATCATTCTAATCAATCACTTAAACCTTCATTTAACTTTATTCAACAACAACAAAATCCTGTTTTTATTAGACCATTTACTACATCATTATCTACTAAAGATATCAATAATAATCTAAATAATCATAATTTAAATAATCAATATATTGGTCAAGTACATCCAAATATACCTACATCTATGACAAATATTCCTCCTACACCACCAATTTCATCTTATAGATCCTCACAAAATTTTGGTCAAATCCAACAAACTATAACTTATCCTCCTTTAGCATTTCAATCAATAAATAAACATATGGTCTTACCTGTAAGATCTTTACCTAGTTCAAACAATTTTTATCCTACTTCACAAACAAGACATGTAACTGGACCTAGCAGTAATTCTGTACTGAATGAAAGGGTTAGACATGATTATGTTTTACAAAATTATAATGAATATAATAGCAATGCTTTTCCTTCTAATCAATCAAATAGTCATCATCCTGTATTTGTTAATTATCCAGTACTTACACAACCTTTGAATATGTATAACATGTAATCGCAAGTGTTAACATAACTATCTAATAAAAAAAAAATTATGTATTATAGAAGGAGAAAAAAAAAAAAAAAAAAAAAGAAAAAGAAAAAGGTAATATTAATTTAAAATTACTTGGTTCAATATTAATGTTTAAATAAATATTAGTTGCTAATTTTATAATTATATATGAATTTTTTTTTATTTTTTATTTTTTCCTTCTTATTTCTTTTGTGTTACGTTCTTTACATCACAATAAAATTACCGCCCTAAAAAGTTAGATGGCGCTATTTTTCTTTTTTTTTTTGATCATGTGCAATTAAAAATCATTATTTAACATAAAACATACTAATGAATTTGAAAATAAATATACAAATTAAAAAAAATAAATAAAACAAAACAAAACAAAACAAAAGAATCAATGAAATAACTTTTTTTTTCTACTTGTAAAATATGAAAAAAAGTTTATCACAAGAATATGCTGATTTCATCCAATCATACCCATTAAAAAGAACAAGTATTCCTTATTTTGATGATATTTGGACTTGGATTGAATGTGATCCAAAATATATAAATAATTTTACAAGAATAGATTCACAAGAAACTTTAACAGATGATGAATATATTATATTTAATAAAAAAAAATCATCTAAAAATAAATATAAAATCGAGACAAATAATAATGAAAATAATCAAGATCATATTGATTGTCTTATAATTCTACATGGAATCTCTGGAACTGCAGGAGAATATTTTCTTTTAATGAAAACATTATTAGATAAAGGTTATAGAGTTATTTCTGTTCAGTATCCTATATATAGTAATATGATTGATTGGTGTAGATCATTTTCCTATTTTTTAGATCAATTAAATTTAAATTCTATACATTTATATGGAAGTGATCTAGGAGGTTATTTTGGAATTCTATTTGCTCAAGAATTTCCAAATAGAGTAAAATCATTAATACTTTGTAATGCATTTGTTTCAACACTTAATTTACCACTTCCATCTATAGCTTCGGCATTTCTTTATATATGTCCGCATTTTATATTAGTAAAATTAATTTCCGAAATATTTAAAAATAATGAGATTCATTATTCTCAAGTAGAAGAAATAGAATTTGGATCTAATACTAATAATAAAAGATCTTTATTAAAAAATAAATATCAATTATTATACAATGAATCTTTAAAATTTGTTACAAATCAATTAAATATGATTTCTCATAATGAATTAGCAGGAAGATTAAGTTTTCTACTTTCTGGTGATGAAAATTATTCATATTTAAAATTTTCTCAATTTTCTTCATTTTTTAATGATAAAAAAACAACATTTATATCTAGTCCAGATAGTTCATTTGATGATCAAAATTTGTTTAATTCTATTAATAAATTAAAAAATGTTAAATTAGCACAACTTAAATATGGAGGTGACTTTCCACATTTATCTAATCCAGATGATATTGCAATTTTTTGTCAAGTTCATTTAAGAAATTGTCAAGCAAAAAAATATAATTTTAATATTCAACAAGAATCTAATAAATCTATTAATTTAGATTTAAACAAAAAATCTAATATTAAAGATAATTCTTATGATATGCCTTATCCTGGAAATATTATACATCATGAATCTTCATTTGATTTAATTGAGAATTAATTTACTATTATATTAAATAATTATTTTAAAAAAAAAAAAAAAAAAAAAAAAAAAAAAAAAAAAAAAAAAAAAAAAAAAAATAAAAAAAAAAAAAAAAAAAAAAAAAAAAAAAAAAACCGCCATATAACGTTTATGGCGGTAACTCTATTGTGATCTAAAGAACATAACATAAAAGAAGAAAATAAAAATGAAAAAAATTCTTTCTAATTATTAAAATAAATATCAAAAAGATATTAAAATCTTTACTAATTAAAAAGTATTAAAGATATTAATAAAAATTCTAATGAATAATTAAATAAGAAATATTGAAATTCTTATTATTATTGACTTATTTTCTCGGTAATAGCAATATTAATAGGAACTAATACCGAAATTATAGCAATAATAATGATTACTCTTATAAAAAAATAATAAATTCTAATAGGTAATGATGCTCTCCATACATTAGATGCTTTTTTATATTCTTCATCTGATATATATCTAAATCTAGAAGAAAAAGGAAATGGATCTTCTTCAAAAATTAGTTCATTATATAAAGTTGAAGATTTTAAATTATTATTATTATTTTCATGATAATTATCTTCAATTAATTCATTTTTAAATATACCATAAAATGGAAAATAATTAGAACTTGTATTTAAAAATAAATTAAATAATGATTTATTTATAGAATAATTAATATTTTTTTCTTCAACTTTATTTTGAATAAAATTACTATAATTCATTATTTCATCATTTTTTTTAATATCTTTTATATCTTGTAAAATATCAATATTTGATTCATCTTGATAAATATTATCATAAAATAATCCATAATTAAAAATATATAATAAATAATCTTTAAAAATTATACTTATTTGATAATAATAATATAAATAATTTTCAAAAAACCAATTTAAAGTAAAAATAAATAATATATTAATAGAAGAAATACGAGTTGCAAGATCATATTGTACTTTTAAATTAAAATTATTAACTTCATTATTTTTAATTTTTTTACCTCTTCTTTTTTTAAAATCACGATTTTGATCTTGATCTAAAATATCATCTTCTAATTCTTCATCTAAATAATCAGTTTCATTAAAATTATTTAATAATTGATTAGAAAAATAATAAGATTCAATTTTATTAGATTTAGTATTATTTTTCATTAATGGTACAATAGCTTCTCTAATTGTATCAAGTATAGTAGGTATAAATTTAGGACCAGATGGTATTTTAGGTAAAATATCTTCAATATTAAAAGGTCCTCTTACAATAATATGCCATAATAATCTATAAGATTGTGGTTTATTTTTTTTAATACCAATACCTTGATGTAAAGCTATAGCATAATCTAAAATTGATTTAGGATCTCTTCTATTAACTCCTTGCATTATAAAATCAAATGCAGTTATATAATCTTGATTGACACCATGACTTCCTTCTAAAAATTGATGAACTAAAGAATGTGTTGATAAAATATCACCATTAGAAGAAGATCTTATAGCATAATAATGACTACACCATAATGATGAATTTCTTTGTATATGATATTTTTCTGGTATTTTTTTAGATAAAATTATATCATCAAAATTATTCCAATTAGAAAATATTGAATCAAAATTAAATATTGAATTTAAATTTGTAATATTAAAAAAATATTTAATAAATTTAATTAAATAATTAAAACTTGTATACCAAGGTTTAGGATATCTTTCATAAGTTCCATGAAGAGGTTTCATCCATATATTTATTAATAAATCAAAAAAATTATGATTATGTTTATAATTATGATTATAATTATTATTATTATTATTATTATTATTATTATTATTATTATTTTGTTTATTAATTAAATTAATATGATGATAATTATTATTAAATTTATTAAAAGAAGAATAATATGATCTAGGTCTCATCCAACAATTAAGAAAATCAGAAGTACGAGATTTTTCTTTTTTTGATTGTTTTAAAGAATAAATAACATCCATTTCACCTCTTTGAGTAGCATTTAATGTATTAAATGGATCAAAATATTTAAAATATATAGATTTAAGATTTTTAATAGAATTATTAATATTAATTGGAATATTAAAAAATATATTTTTTGAATTAATATCATTTAAACAAAATATATCAGATGATAATCCACTCATTTTCATATAAAATTTAGATGGATATAATATTGAATTATTTATTTGATCATTTTTAATAATACAATTATTAGATTTAAAAATTAAATAATAATATTTTTGAATAAAATTAATAGATGGAGATAAAATACCATTTAAACAAATATCAAAATTTTTAATTTTTTGTTGATTATTTTCTTTTATATATTTAATTCCTTCATTAAAAATTCTTATAGATCTTTCTTTCCAAAGATCTTGAGAATTTATATGACCTTCAATAATACCTAATTCACTTAAAGTCATTTCTCTTAATAATGATCCTATAATATCATCATATTCAAATGATTTTTTACTTAATAAATTTAATAATTTAACTTGATTATTTTTTTTTACAACATGAGTAAGATAATCTATTGATGCAATACATCTACTTTCTTCTGTTCTATATTTTTTATCAGATCCTTTTAATGTTAATACAGCAGAATTAAAAAATGCAACAGTTCTACCACCTTCAGCAGATAATTTATAATATTTAAGTGCCATTGTTTCATTTTGACCACCTGGTGGAAAAACACCCATTTTACCACCAGCATAAGCATGTGCTAGAATTAATTGTGCATTACCATCACCTAAATCAGCAGCAATTTTAAGATATTCACCAGCTATAGTAGAATTTTTATCAACATCTAATCCTAATTTATAAATATAATAATTTGCTAATGCAGAAGATGAAGGTTCACCATATCTAGCAACTTGTCTTAAATATGGTGCAGAATCTCTTTCTGTTCCAATTGTACCATCTAAATTTAAAAATGCTCTAGCCATAGCACCTTGTGGATCACCACGTCTAGCAGATTCTTCCCAAAGTTGTGCTGCTCTATTAACATCTCTAGCTATACCTCCTGCTTCATGACCATAATAATATAATTCACCTAAAGATGTTAAACCATCAGGATCTCTATCTGCAGCTAAACTTCTTACCCATTCAGCATAATGTTTTGTTTCATGTTCTTTTATTTTTTTTTGTCTTAATATTGTTCCAATATCAGGTAAAAATAAATCTATTTGTTCACTTAAAGTTTTACTTGCTACATAAATTAAAGGTTCTAAAGCCATAATACATCTTGAAGAAGAAGATGGTGTACCTACAATTGAAGTTAAATTTTTTGGTATTCTATGTAAACTAAATCCTGATGATTTTTCTATATCATTATAAAAATATGATAATTCTGATAAATTATATCTTAAATAATATGAATTTGCTAATTGTCCAAAAATATCTTTATTTTTAGATGCTAAAGCATAATTCATAGATACCAAATCAAAACCTGATTTTTCTATAGGAAAATTTTGTTCATCTAAATTCATATAATTACCATATTTATAAGGAACTTGATATAAAAAATATATATTTTTTAATGTTGATGATGTACCAAAAATATTAATTCTTGAAGTTGAATTATCTATTCCAAGCCAACCATGTGTATTATTAACAAGAGGTGGATAACCCCAAGCAAAAAGCATACCTAAAACTGTATAACAAAATCCACAACTATGTTTTGTAGCACCTTTTAATGCATATCTTATTGCAATATCAATATTTCTTGGCCATCCATAAGGAAATTCATTTTTACCATCTTTATTAGGTATACCATAAAACCAAAGATAAGTTAATACCCAATATGAATCTGCAATATTAGATTTAGATTTAGATGTATCAATAATTCTTGTTAAATTTTTGTTTATTTCTAAGAAATTAACAATTTTTTCACTTGCAGGTTCAAATAAACTATATAATATATCAAAAACATCTTTTGCAAAAAAATCATCTATAACAAAACTTCCATTTAAAATATTGTCACTAAATGATTTTATATAATTATCATCAATATTATTATTTGTAATATATGTTTTATTTTCATTTTTATTATTTATATTATTTTTAAAATTATTATTTATTGAATTATTAACATAATGAGAATTATTTATAGAATTAATTTCATTTTCTTCTTTTTCATCACTTTCATCATCAAAATCTTTTTGATCAGATTCTGTTATATTAATTTGTTCAAATGAATTTTTTGAAGTATTTGTATTATTTGAAATATTATCAGAAAATTCACAATTTATAATTGAGAAATTTAATATTTCAAATATAAGAAATAATAATATTATCAAAATAATTTTTTTAAAAAATATATTATTATTTCTATTTATTATATTTGACTTCATTTCTATTAAATTAAATGTTTAAATTATATAATAATAATAATAATCCAACAAATTATTCAAAATTTAATAAAATATATACATAAATATATGTATATATACATATATATTTATATATATTTATATATATATATATATATATATATATATATATATATATAATTACTTTAAATATTTGTCCGATGTTTGATAAATGTAAATAACTTTATTATTTAATTATCCTTATATTAATCATATGAAGTAAATAGAATATTAAATAATTAAAAACGAACTTTTTTATTAAAGTTCTGTTTTAATATATTATATCTATTACTTTTCTATAAATCTATAAGTAAAATATTTAATTTTATTGCAATAAAGGATCGGAATTATCTTATTTTTTTTTATCAAGAAAAAAAACAATATAGCGCCATTTTTTTTAGTGGCTCCATTAAAAATAAAATTGATAGTAATTTTAAAAAACTCTTTAATTAAAATACATTTTTTTTTAAATTATATAATTCAATTATTTCTAAAATTAAAGATCATTTTTAAAAGATTTAAAATTTTAACACATATAGAAAGTATACAATATTAATTATTTAAATATAAATAATTATATTATGAAAAAAAAAAAAAGAAAAAAAAAAAAAAAAGAAATAAAAAAAGAAGTAAATAAAAAAAAAAGAAAAAAAAGAGAAAATTATACATTTAAAAAAAAAATAATATATATTTTTTTAAAGAAATAATTTTTAATTTAAATATTTTTTTTACACACAATAATTATGAGTTTAATATAGGTATCTATAAAAGGCGGTAAAAATAATCTTAACATGATTACACATTTCAAAATTTAATAAAAAATAATTTTTATTTTAAAATATCAGAAAATTAAACATAATACTTAATATTATAAATATGGATGAAACAAAGGTAAAATAATTTATCTTATTTATTATTATTTTTTTTAATTTAAATAATTTTTTTTAATAATTTATTAAATAATTCAAAAAAAAATATAAAAAAAAAAAAAAAAAAAAAGATCTATTTTGTATCAGGTATTTAATAAATACGAATTTTATTTGAAATAAAAATAATTAAACAAAAATAATTTAGGTAATGAAAAAAAATTACAAGAATTTATGAAAATATTAGATGGAAAAATAAAATTAGAAATGATTAAAATAGATTGTAAGTAATTAAAATTTTTGAAAATATTTGTATTATTTTAAAATAAAATTTAGTACCAGAATATCAAGGATCTCCAGAAGATATTGCTATTAAAAAATGTATATTAGCATATGATCATATTAAAAAACCAGTTTTTGTTGAAGATACTTGTTTATGTTTTAATTCATATAATGGGCTACCTGGACCATATGTGTAAGTTAATATTATAAAATATAAATTTATATTATTAATTTAAATATTTAAGTAAATGGTTTTTATCTTCAATAGGAAATGAAGGACTTTATAATATGTTACAAGCATATGAAGATAAATCTGCATATGCTATGACAATAATAGGATATTATGATGGATCTAAAATGGATAAACCAATTTTATTTAAAGGAAAAATAGATGGTGATATTGTTAATCCTAGAGGTTCTAATAATTTTGGATGGGATTGTATATTTCAACCTAAAGGTTATTCAAAGTAAGTCTAATATTATTAATATTTTAGAATAATAATTAAGATTAATTAATAAAATTTTTTTATTAATAGAACATTTGCTGAATTAGATTCAGATACAAAGAATCAAATTTCACACAGATATTTATGTATGAAAAATGTATTAGTAAGTTTATTATATTATAATATTATCAAATTTTATATATTAAAAAAAAACTTATTTTTTAATTTTTTTTTTTAAATAATAAATTTACATTAAATTTTATTAGAAATATTTTAATAAAGATAATAAATAATTGTTTAAATTATAAATATATTTAATTTATTTAAATATCTTTATATTATATAAATTATAAAATTCCTCTTAAAAATGTATGGCGCCTTAAATGATTAAAAATTATTTTACATGAATATATTTTAAATAAATAAGAATAAAAATTTAATAATAATTTTCTTAATTATATATTATTTATTGTAAATGTAAATTTATATGTAAAAGTTTTGTTTTTTTTTTTTTATTATTATAAATATTTGTAAATTAATGATAAAATATAAATTGTTTTTTTTTATCTTAATATTAATAATTAATATAATTTCGATATTTTGTATTGAAGTTAAAGATATTGGTAATTTTTTTAAATCATTAATATATTCAAGTAATAAAACTATTGATATAGATAATAATATTTATAAATATAAAAATTATCATGATATAATTGAATATATTTATGAATTAGAGAAAAAATGTAGTGAAATATTAACTATAAATAAATATGAAAGTAAATCAGGACTTAAATGTGGTGAAAAAAATTGTTTATATATTCAAATAAAATTAGGAATAAATAATAATGAAAATATTCCAGAATTATTAATTATTTCAGGAATGCATGGTAATGAAAGATTAGGAGTAGTTGTTGGACTTGAATTCATTGATTCAATTTGTAAAGAATATTTAAAAAATAATTCAAAAATTATATATATATTAAATACAAGAAATATATGGATTATACCAATGGTTAATCCATGGGGATATTATAATAATTTAAGACTTGAAAAAAATATTGATATTAATAGAGATTTTCCATTTAATAATGGAAATAATTGTTTACAAAGTGAAAGTGCTAGAATGATTTATGATTTATATAATAAATGCTCATTTATATTAGTAGCAACATTACATGGTGGTTTAAAAAGTATTACATATGGTAAAGGATATTATACAGAATCATCTTTAGAAGATGATAATGAAGAATTATTAGAATTTATTGCAAAAGATTTACAATATTCTGCTGGTAAAATTTTAAATAATAATAAATTTGAATATCATTATACAACTATTGGTAATATTGCTAAAAAAGTATATCCAGTTAATGGTGGATTTGAAGATTGGTCATTTGAAGGTTATAATAATGATTTTAATAATAATAATAATAATAATAATAATAATTTTTTAAAATGTAGTGATTATATAAAATTAGATGATAAAGCAAATAAAGGTGGTGCATTAACATTTTTAATAGAAACTGATTATAATAAAAAACCTGATGAAAATACATTAGGTATAAAATCTGATGTTTTTAATTTAATAGATCTTGATAAATTAAAAATACAACCATCACATGTTGTAAGAAATATTAGAATGTTAATGAAATTTATAGAATATGCATATCCTGATATTATATTTTTTAATAAACCACCAGAAAGCTTATATTTTGAACAATCTTTTCAACTTTATATTGCAATTGTTGGATGTTATTCTTTTAGTAATTTAAAAATTAGATTAATGAATAAATATAAAGAAGATGAATATATTTATTTAAATTTTTTTTTAAATGATAATAAAGATATTCAAGATGTAATTTATTATCAACGTTGTTCATCTTTATATATGAATAATGAAGAAATTAATAATATATTTAATAAAAATAATAAAGAATATTATAATAATGAAAATTATAAATGTAATGATTCTAATTTAATTAATAAAATAATAAATCGTAATTTTCGTATAAAAAATAAATGTAAATCTAAATATCAATATAATAAATTTAATCCATTAAAATTAATTATAAAGATGCCTAATGAATCAAAAATTATCAAAAATATGAATAACTCTTATAATTTTCAATTGATTATAGAATTAGAATATGATCTTGAATTAAAAAAAACTATTTTAAATGATAAAAATTTATATGATAGATTTATGCAATATAGATCTAAAAATATTGGTGATATATTTTTAAATCCAATTAATAAATATCAAAATAATCAAATTAAAACATATGGTTTTAATATTAATTTAGTAAAACCACAAGATATTCTTCAAATTCAATTTTCTAATTGTAAATATAATTCTAGTAATAATATTTTAGAATGGATAGAACCATGTAATACTTTTTTAAAATATATTAATATTTATAATCAAAATAATAATATTGATAATAATAATTTAATTAATAATAATTTAAATTTTAATAATATACATGTGGATAATAATAATAATAATAATAATATGCATGTAAATAACGGTATTAATAATAATAATTTTATAAAAACTTATTTAGAAACAATAAATATTAATTCTTATCCTATTTTTAATAATGAAAATATTAATTCTAATAATATTATATTAATAAAAAATATATTAAATAATTTATTATATTGCAATATATATATAATTCCAAGTGAACCAAAAACATTTATTACAAATTATTTAAATTTAAATAATACTTATAATTCTTTAAATATTAAAGATCCAATTATTTTAGATTATCAAAATATAATATTGCCTTATTTTAATAATATAACTATTGAATTGGATATATTAATAAGTGATCAACCTTATAATAATGGTGAATATATTATATTAAAATTTTCACATTTTTTAAAATTACTTAAATTTGATATATCTAAATATAATTTAATTATTAAAAAAATAATTAATAATCAAATTGGATATGTTTCAATTATATCTTTAAATAATAATAATATAAATGATATTTATAATGAAAATCAAATTATTAAATATTTATCTAAAGAAGTTATTTTGGAATTAATTACAAATATTGAAAATAATGGAAATCAAAAAGAAAATGTTAATTTATTTAAAGATTATTTAATATTATTATATTATTATAATAATAATTTAATTTCTATTGCTTTAGGAAAATCTAAAACTGATAATTATTTAAATTATTTATTAAAAAATAAATTATTATATAATAATAATAATTATTATAATAATTATTATGAAAATAATAATGATTTTGAAGATAAAATTAAAGAAAATTATATTAAAAAAAATATTAATAAATTAAAATCTTGGTGGTATAATAATTCAAGAAATTATATGGATTTTAGATTAGTACTTGTATTTTGTTTTGTTTTATTATTAATGTTTCCTATTATAATGATTATTTCAAGAACATATAAAGGTTATAATTATTTACCATTAAATGCTATTAAATTACAAATTAAAAAAAGATTTAGAAGCAATTCAAAAATATTTATAATTGATATATCTAGTGATGATTCAAATATTAAATCAGAAAATAACCAAGAAATAGAATTTAATAAAATTCAAAATAATAATAATAATAATAATAATAATGTTAATAATATTAATAATAATAATAATAATAATAATAATAATAATAATAATAATAATAATAATAATATTAATAATATTAATAATTATAGAAATAAAAATAGTAAAAGAAAGAAAAAAAAATATGATTCTCCTGATATATTCTATAGTCCTAGAGTTAATTTTATTTCAAATAATAAAAGCTTTACATTACAACAACGTATTAATACAAATAATTCATTATTAAATAATTCAGATCAAATAGAATCTAATAATTTTCAATTAAGAAATTTAAATGAAGTAACTTATATAAGAAAAAATACTCAAAATTCAGAAATTGATGATATTGATTTAAATATAAATATTAATAAAAATAATACTGATTCAGAATTAGATGAACAAGATAAACAAGTTGAATTAGAATTAGAATTAAAAAAATTAAATGATTCATAATAATAATCTTATTTTATTATTGTAATAATCAATAACTCTACTTGCAATCATTGATGGTGTAATATTAATTCTTTTATTTTCATTTAAATCATCTTTTCTATCCTTATTTTTATTATTTTCTAAATTAGAATATATTTCAATCAAATTTTTAATAACAATTTCTGATAAATCTTTATTATTAAAATTATTTGAATCTTCATTATTAATTTTTTTATTATATTTTATTGAATTACATTGTAATATACCCCATAAAGCTCTTAAATTATTTTTTTTAATATTAATTGTTAAACAAAAATATTTTCTAGACATTTCAATATTACCTAAAATAAAATATAAATCAGCAATTATATTAATTACATTAATATTTTGTGGTTCATGTAATAATACTTCTTCCATACAATATAGTGCATAATGATAATCATTTGTATTTGTTAATAAATAATAAGATTTTATTTTCCAACATTCAACATCCATAATACATTCTTTTAAATGTTCATCTATTATATCACTTTTTTTATTCATTAATATTGAAATAATATTTCTTCTTAATTGAAGATCCTCAGGATCAAATCTTAATAATTTTTTATATATATCTAATGATTTTTCATATTCTCCTTTACTTTCATAAAACATTCCTAATAATTTTTTAAATTTAAAATCATCACCAAATTTTTTTTTAAGTTCTTGTAAACAATATTTTTGCCATTTTAAAATCTTATCTTGTTCATTATTTATTATATTATTATCTTTTATTTTATAACGAAAAGTACATATTAAGATACTTTCCATTATATCCCATTTTTTATTACCTAATCTCTTATTATAATCTAATAATAAATTTGTACCATATAATAATATAAATTCACATATATTTAAAGAATTATAATAATTAAATTTTTCTACTAAATCTTTAAAAGATAAATTTTTAATATTTTCAATAGAAACAAACTCATCATTATTAATATTATTTAACATTATATTTTTCAATTTTTTATAAAAATCTATTTGCTTTTTTTTTTTTTTTCTTTTTTCCTTTCTTTCTTTTTCTTTTTTTCTTCCTTTCTTTCTTTTTTTTTTTCTTCTTTTTCTTTTCTGTTTTACTTTCTTTCTTTAATATTTGTTTTACTATTTATTTTTTTTATTTTTTTTTTCTTTCTTTTTTAAATGTTTCTTTTAATATTACCCCTCTTAATTGATATTTTCATACATCACATTCACAATAAATTAAAAAATAAATCAAAATTAGGCGCCTAATGTTGCAATATATTTTATTTTTAATAGTCTTTAATCGACAATAAAATAATTTGGATATTTAAAATATATCGAAAATTTTATATTAAAAAAAAAAAAGAAAAAAATATAATCAATTTTATTAATTATGATAATTCATTCGTTTATTAATACTAATGTTTTATCATTAATTTTTTTTTATCTTATTTGTAATATAATTAAATTATCTAATTGTTCAAATTTTAATTATACTCAATTAGATTTATTATGGGATAATAATATATATTTTGGTGAAAATTTAACACAAGAAATAAAAACGATTGCTAACATTTTGCAAGACATAGACAATAATACAGAAAAATTTAATTCTTTAGAAAAAATTCAAGATATAAAAAAAGATTTTAAAAGTAATAAAGTAAATGATTTAGAATTTAATAATAATAATATTAATTATAAATTAAAATATAATGATAAGAAAAATAAAAAGGTTAAACATTTAACAGATAAAGAAAAAATTAATTATTTACCTAAACCTAAAATCCATTGTTTAAATGAAATTAAATCAATATTATTAAAAGATAATATAGAAGATAAAATTGATAATATAAATTATTCTATAGATAATTTATATAATGAATTTATATTTATAAGAAATAATACAATGAACTTATCAGAAATTGATTTATTTAAAAATTTTATATTTGATACTGATGCAATTTGTAGATTATCATTACAATGGTTTGAAAGATATCCAAAATATATTAATATAATGAGAAATGATCAAATAAATTTTATTAAAGATTATGATAGAAATCAATATTTAAATGTTAATTCAAGAAAAACTTTTATAAATAAATGGTTAACTATATTAAAATATTTAAAAACTATTGGAATAAATTTTGAAGAATATGAATTAAAAAAAAAATTATTTATAAGAGATAATAAAGATGATAATACTATTAGAAGAAATTATCATAAGAATATAAATACAGAATTATATTTTTTTAATTTATTATTAATTAAATTATTAACTAAATTAGGTTATTATATACAATATATTCTTTATTTTCCTAATACAGGTAATTTATTTGATAATATAAAAGGAAAAAATAATAATAATTATGATTTAGAAGAATATATTTTAAGAAAATTGAAAAAATTTGATATTTATAATAACAAAATTTCTGATGATATAATGAAAAAATTAAAATTAACAATATCATCATGCACAAATGTGATAGAAATGATATCAAATTATGGTATTAATATAAATAATACACCAAATGAAATTCTTTTATTATATATTCAATATAAAAAAATAATTAGAATTTTATTAAATATATATAATTATAATATTACTGAAGATGATTATAATATTCAAGATTTTAAAATATTTAATGAAGATTATATACCAAATAATATTGGTTTTAAATTAAGAAATAATTAAGTTGTTTAATTAAAAAAAAATAAGTAAATTAATTTTTATAATAATTAGTATGATAAAAATTAAAATTATTATATTTTAGAATTAAAAAAAAGAATTATAAAAATAGTAATTGTATTATTAATTTTTTTTTTTTTTTTAAACATTGAAAATAATCAGTTTAATATTATTTTTAAATTAATTACTTTTGAATATATTCTATATAAAAACTATATATTAGGAATTTTTTTTTTTTTTTTATTGTTAAACTATATATATATATATATATATATATATATATATATATATTATATAAATTAATATTAAAAATGTAATTTAATAATTTAACAAGATTATTTATAATAAAAACAATGTGGATAATAATATGCATGCAAATAAAAATAATGATGATTCAAATAATTTAAAAAACGGTACTAATAGCAATAATAATAATAATAATAATAATAATAATAAATATATTTAATATATTATTAATATTAAATAAAAATTTATTAAACAGAACTCTAATAATTCAATTTAAATTATAAAATGTTATTAAATATTATAGAAATTATAAAAATTATTAATTAATTAGTCATTTTAATTTTTAAGTGATTTATTATTTTATTTGTATTATTTAACATCATATTATTTAATTTATTATACAACCATATAAAAGAAGAATTTTTATGAATTTTAAATATTGAATTATAAGATATAGAATCTTGAATATTATCAATTTGATATGAGATAAATTCTTCACATATAAATTTTTCAAGTAAAGAAATATATTTTGTTGATAATAATTCTTTATTATCTAATTTTTTAAAAATATTTAATACATGTAAATCAAATATTAAAGTTCGAAATCTTTTACATAATATAATTAAATCTTTATTATTGAAATTAATTGAATTAATATCTATCATTTCTAATTTATTTAAATTATATTTTATATCTGTTACTTCATTATTTAAAAATTTATTATTTATTTCTTTATTAATAATAAATTCATTATTTTTTATATCACTATTATTTAATAATTTAGAATCAATAAAATTATTAGAATCTAATTTTAAATTATTTAAATTATTAACATTGTTATTATTATTATTATTATTATTATTATCAATACCGTTATTTACATGCATATTATTATTATTATTATTATTATCCACATGTATATTATTAAAATTTAAATCATTTAAAAATTTCAATATATCTAATAAATTATTATATAAATTTTCATTAAAATCATTTATATTTAAAAATAATTTTAAATATTCAAATATTGTATTATAAATATCATTGTTAATTTTATTATCATTTTTAAATATTTGATCATATAAATAATAAATTATTTTTTCAAGATTAATTATATAATTTATGGAAAATTTATTATAAATTAAATTTAATATAAATAAAATAAATTCTTTTAATATTTGTTCATGTTCAAAATAAATTAACTGATTTTCAAAAGGTAAATGATTATATTTTTGTATTAATAAATATAAATCATTTTTATCTTTTATGTAAATATTTATTAAATTACATATCCCTGATATTTTAATTGTTTTATTTAAATTAATAATATTTAATATTTTAAATAATAATTCATATGATTTTATATTATTTATAATAAGATTTTTAATATAATTATAATAATGTAATAATTTAATATCATCATTTATATTTTTAATTGAAATTATATCATCTAATGATATAAATTCAATGTTTTTTTTAAAATAATAATTTATTAATATATTAAAATAATAATTTAATATATCAATAGAAAATTTATTAATAAATTCATTATGTAAATTAATGTTTTCAATATTAAAATTTTCATATTCATCTTGTAATAATTGATTATTATCAGAATTTATTATATAATTATTTATAATAATAATGAAACCAACAATTTTGAATAATTCAAATAACTGAATTATTTGATTAAAATAATTAGATATATTATTTAATAATTTATTTATTCTTATTAATAATTCATTATATAATTTATCAAAATCATTATATGCAATATAACATTTATATGATTGTAAATATAGCTCATTAGAAATTAAAAAATTTATCCAATCTTTTATTATATTTAATGTGTATATATGATTATTTCCAAAATAATAATTTGAAATTAATAAGGCATTTTGATATAAATTATAATAACAATACATTTCTAAAGATTTATTTATTCTACCATGTAATATATTTAATATACAATAATCATGTAATATATAAATATTATATTGAAAAGAATTATTTTTATAATTGGAATCTTTATAATTTTTTAATTTAATTTCTAAATTATTTAATAATTTAAAAATATATGCTCTTTTTATACATTCATCTTCAATATTATTATTATTATTATTATTATTATTAAAATTATTATCATTATTATGTATAAAATTAAGCCAATCAAATAATATATATTCATTATTATTTTCAGAATAATTATTTAAATAAAAATTATTAATTTGTGATTTATTTAACATATTATTTTCTTTAATTAAATATAAATAATAAGTTAAATTATTTAATTCATTTTTATTTATATTTAATAATTTTATTAAATCTTGATATTTATTATAAGAATTTAATAATAATTCAGGATTACAATGTAAATGAATATTAATTAGATCTAAAGATGAATTATTATAATTTAAAAATAGAATAAAATCTATAATTAAATTAGATAATTTAATTTGTAAATCTTTATTATTTGATAAATAATCAAAAATAATGTTATAATTTAATAGATGATTTTTTTTATTAATTAATAATTTAACTTTTAAAATTAACATATGATAAATAGATTCAATAGAATTAATAATATTTTGTTGATATATACATTTATTTGATAAAAATATTAAAGAATTTTTATGAATATTTAAATTATTTGTATTATTTGTTATTTCATTTGATATATTAATTAATGATAATATTTGTTCTTGACCACCAATTAATAATCTATAATTATTATAATTATTATCAAAATCATTAGAATCTCTATACCATAAAGAATATAATTTAAAATTGTATTTATTTGTTAAACTAATTAAATGATTTGTATTAGATTTTATTAATAAAAAATTGACAATAAAAGAAGATTGATTAGAATATTTTTTAATATTTAATATGCACATTTTATTTAAATCATTTATAATTGCTAAATTAAATTCATAAAGATTACTTTTTGATGAATGTAAATTTTCAATTATATTTTGATGTATAAAATTATAATTAATCCTATTTTTATCTTTAAATATATTTTCAATAAATAAATTATAATAATTATTTGTTTCATATTTTGATTGTATAATTAAGTCACCATAATTAGTTATTAATAAATATATTTCATTATTATTTTCAATTTTATTATAAATATATAAACCATTAATAATTTTATATTGATTAGAATTATTAGAATTAATATTTGAAATTTTAATTTCAATATTTTCAATATTTTTAATATATAATATATTATTTATTAATTGAAATTCTATATTATTTATATAAAATTTTGAATAATCAATAATATTATTATATTCTTCAATATAAGTTTTTTTATTAATAAATTTTATATTAGATAATAAATATAAATTATTTATATTTAATTTAGAATAATTTCCTTTATTTAATTTTATAATATTAATATTATTATTATATTTAATAGAAATAAAATTATTAAATGTTTTAATTGAATTATTTTTAAATTCATTTTTAAATATTATATAATTTAATTGTTTATAATATTTTTCATATAATATTAATAATTGAATATATTTTTCATTTATAATTAATTGATTATATAACTTTATAGATTTATTTAAATCTTCATTTATTTTAATTTTATTATTAATAGATTCATTATTATTTAAATTTTCAAATATTAACCAATCTAAATCAATAATTTCTTTATTTTTAAATATTTTTTCATTGATAGATACTTTTATATTATTATAATAAGTAATATTATCAGGATTTATATATAATAAACCAATATTATTTATATTAGTTAAATAACATATATATTGTGAATATAAATAATTAATTGATATTTTAACAATTTTTTCATTTTTTTTAAAATAACATAAATTATGATAATATTGATTTGAATATTGATAATTATTATTTAACATATCTAAACCAAAAATTTTACCATCACCACATAATATATAAATTATATGAGAATAACCATATGGTGATAATATATTTTGAATCCATGCACCTATAGTATTTGTTACCCATTCAATTTTCCAATATTTTAAATTAAATAAAAATATATTTCTATTTTTAGTTATACCTAATATATATGAATTTAAATCTTTATAAAAATATTTTATACTAAATATAGTATTTTCATTTATATCATTGTCATTATTATTTGTAAATAATTTTTTTCTTCTTATAATATTATTACTAATAATATCATATTCAATAATTTCATCATTATTCAAAGATATATATAATTTTAAATTGCTTTCTATGCTATTCTTATAATTAATAATATTTTGATTATTAATATTAAAATTTTTTAACAATAAAGTCCAAATTTTTGTATTATTATTATTATTATTAATACCGTTATATACATGCATATTATTATTATCCACATGTAATTTATTGTTATTATTATTATTATTATTATTGTTATTATCTATAATTATTTTATTTAATTTTTTATTAATAATATCATATTTAAATATAACATTATTTTCATCCGTACTTATCCAAATATTAAAATTATATTCCAATATATTAAGTATACAATTATTTTTTAAAATTTCATCTTCAATAATTAATGATATATTTCCAGTATCTTTTTCTAAAATAATTATTTTACCTTTTTTATAACCAATTATTAATTGATTAATATTATTATTAATTAAACTTATTTCTGTTATTTCATCTGCTAATATTTTATAATTATTGGTTTTAAGTTCTAAATGATCATTATTTAAAAAAATTAATTTTATAATTAATATATCACCTTGAATACTTCCAAGGATAATTTCATTATCTAATTTATTATATATCATTTTAGTTATTGTTTCATTATATTTAATACTTTCAGATAATAGTGACATTTTTATTTCATTAAAATTTTTCATATTTATTCTTAATAACCATATTCTTAACTTATTATCTGAGTGAGTACTTGATATTAATATTTTATTTTCATTAGAATTAATATGATCTTGATTTTTATCACAATATTCAAATATACATATATTTATTGGTTTACATTTTATACCACAATATATTGATCCAATAATGTTATTATTAATAATATTTGATAATATAATACTATTTTTACATGAATATATATATAATCCTGTTTTTTCTTCTATTGATAATGCATCTATACAATACCAATTTGGAGAAGGAGATAATATTATTTCATTTTTATATGTAAAATCAGACATATTAACCTTAAAACTAATATATTAATAATATCAAATAATATAATAATATTACTATTCTAATAATATATAATATTTCATTATTATAAGATTTATGATTCAATAATAAAGATTCAAATATATTTTATCAGTTAAATATTACATTTTAAAATAATGCGGTTAATTATTAAATTTATAATGTAAATTATAAAAATATTTATTGAAAAAAAAAAAAAAAAAATTTTTTTTAATATATTAAAAATCTTTACATTAAAAATAAATTAATATAAAGTAATAATAATAATAATAATTATTATTATTATTATTTTATTATTATTATTTTTTTATTATTTTTTTTCTTATTACGAATAATATATTTAAATTATATTATTAAAATAATCTGGGCGCCAAAAAAAACTATCTTAAAAATTATAATTATTATCATTAATAAAAATTTAATTGACTTAATAAATAATAAGAAATGTCAAGAAATGACAATTTGCCTATATTTGAATATAAAAATGAGATATTATCATTAATAAAAGAAAATGATGTTTCTATTATAATAGGTGAAACAGGAAGTGGTAAATCAACTTTTTTACCAATGTTTTTATATGAAAATGGATTTACAAACAATACAAATAAAATTATAGGAATTACACAACCTAGAAGAATAGCAGCTATTTCTTTAGCAGAATATGTTTCAAAATTAATGAAAACAACAATTGGTAATGAAGTTGGATATTCTGTACGTTTTAAAACAGTTATATCAAAAAATACCAAAATAAAATATTTAACTGATGGAATGTTAATTAGAGAATGTATTACAACAAAAGGAGGTTTATTTAATAAATATTGTGTAATAATTATTGATGAAGCTCATGAAAGATCAATAAGAACCGATTTTTTATTAGGACTTCTAAAAATGGAATTAAATAATGGTATTAATAAAAATGTTAAAATAATTATTATGTCTGCAACATTTCAATATGAAAAATTTATATCATTTTTTAATAGTAATGATAATAATTTTAAATTGAAAATTGGTACCTATAATATACTTGGACGTCAATTTCCTGTAAAAATTAATTATTTACAAGAACCAGAAGTAGATTATTTAGAAGCAATAAAAACAACAATATTATTATTACATTTTACTAAACCAAAAAATGGAGATATACTTGTATTTTTACCAGGACAAGATGAAATATTACAATTATATAATAATTTAAATGATCTTAATAAAGAAATTGAATCTTTATATGAAAAAGATGGTTATTTATCATTTTTTTTTGGAAAAAAAAAATATGAGAATATAGATAAAATTAAATTACATATACAATGTTTATATGCATCTATGCCTGCTGAAGAACAATCTAAAGTTTTTAATAAATTACCTGATAATTATAGAAAAGTTATTTTAGCAACAAATATTGCTGAAACATCTGTTACATTACCTAATATTGTATATGTTATAGATTCTGGTCTTGAAAAATTAAAATATTTTTATAATAATAATAATATTGATGTATTATCATTAAATGTAATTTCTAAAGCATCAGCAATACAAAGAGCTGGTAGAGCTGGAAGAGTTAAACCTGGTGAAGTTTATAGAATTTATACAAAAGAAAGTTATGAAAAAATGTTAAGTACACAAATACCTGAAATTTTAAGAACAAGTTTATCTGAAACTTTATTAGAATTAATTTATATTCTTGATAATTATTCAATTTATAATAACAATAAAAATGATGAAAAACAGCATATAAAACATGATATGTCTGTAAAAAAAATATTAGATTTTCCATTTATTGATTATCCTAATAAAGAATCAATATTATCAACATTAAGATTTTTATATAGATTAGAAGCATTAAATATAAATGGTAATATTACTGAATTAGGTGTAAAATTAACAATGTTACCTGTAATACCTATATTAGGTAAATTAATATATCATAGTATTGAATTTAATTGTACAAGTGAAGCAATTACTCTTGTTTCTATGATATCAGCTGAATGTTTTTTAGATTATTGTAATAATAATTCAAATAAAAGACCAAGATTTAAAAAAACAGATATAAATTCTTATAAAAATTATATTAGATCTATAATGGTAAAATATGGTGATCATGTTGGTTTAATTGAAACATTTAATACATGGATATCATTTAAAAATAATAATATTAAAAATAATTATTTTAATAATGAACAAATTTCTTTTTGTAATAATTTAGGTTTATCTAATATTAATATGATTCGTGCTAAATCAATTAGAGATCAATTAATACAAATTACTATTAAAATATTTAATTTAAAAACCATTAGTAGTTGTATTATTAATAATAATAATTATGAAAAATCTGAAAATGATCAAGAAAATAAATGGACACCATTACTTAAATGTTTAACTAAGAGTTTTTGGCAAAATACTGCAAAATTGGATCTTAATAATAAACAATATATTACAGAAATTAATAGACAAATTGTAAATATTCATCCTACAAGTAGTATTTGTCATATAAAAGAAAAACCAAGATGGATTATATATAATGATATTATTCAAACCAAAAAAATGTATATTAAAATTATATCTCCTATAAATCATCTATGGTTAAATGATTATTGTTCAAAATGGTTTATTTCACAAAAAAAACAAGATTAATTGTGTTTAATTAGATTTAAATATATTATTAACTTTTTAAATTTTTATAATTTAAGGAATTAAATTTATTATTTATTAAAATTTATTATTTTAGATACTTTTTTATATATAATTAAATTTATATTTATTAATTATTTTAAATATCTCTTTTTCTTGTTTTTATTATTTTATTTCTAAATTAAAAAAAACAAAAAAGAATTGTTTAAATTACAAAGTTTTTGTAATAATTTCTATATTAAATAAATACCTAAATTGTTAAATGAATTTATAAATTTATATTTTTATTAAAAGAAATTTTATAAATATTTAAAAAAAAAAAAAAAAAAAAAAAATCTATTTATTGAAATATAATTTATTACTAAATTAATAATTTACTGTAAAATTGTTAAGAAATAAATATTATAACGAATTTATCCCGTTAAAAATCACATGATTAATTACTAAAACCACATCTTAATTTGCAAAGGATCATTACTTGCAATACAATCAATATTTAAAATCCCATATTTATCTAATGCTATTTAATTTGTTTTATTTAATTGAAAAATTTATTATTATTATTATTATATTATTTTAAATTATTTAAAATTTAAGCTTACCAGGATCTGCTTGTGAATAAACTCTATTATTTATTACACCAATTGAAAATTTTTTTGAACAGCATGAACACAAACACTTTGATAATTGTTTACATAAATCAGTAATTTGTATATGATATTGATCTTTTTTATAAATTTCATAAATTGATTGAATTACTTTAATTGCATCACACGCAGTAATAATATGAGAATATATTTCAGTTCTTTGAGAAGATAACAATAAAATAATTAAACCAAATTCAACAATAGATCTATTATATATATTAATTTTAATAATATTCATGATATCTTTGATTATGTTAGGATTATTAAAATTATGATCTTCAATTGTGGTTAATATGGCCACAAATAATGCTAATATATTCTCAATCATAAACAAATCTTGACATTTACCTAACTTTGATGTAGCTAAATCAAATAATCCCATACCTAAAAATTCTTTACAAGCTTCTAAACTTGATCTAACCAAAAATCTAAGAGCTGCAAATCCCCAACTTTGTATATTTTCATCAAGGTTTTCATTATAAAGATAAAAAACCACTTTTTTACCAATATTTGAATCAACCCAAATCTGATAAATTTATTTAAATAAAATTATAAGATTAATTAAATAAATACTTACCTCTGATACTTCTTTAGAATCAGATGAAGATATAAATATAAGCTTTAATATTGCTAATAAAATTGAATTATTTGTCTTTAAATTCAAATTATTTTTTTCAATTTGTATAAATAGTTCTAATATTTCTGGTAAAACCTATTAAATAATTTATTTTATTAAGAAAAAAAAAAATATTAATTTAAACTTACAATTGGAATAATTTTTTGTGAAATACCATCATTAAATGATATATGTATTAATAAAAAAATACATAATAATAGTATTTCTGGAGTTTTATGATGATATTTCATTGTATAAGCTAATATTTCTGCTGCTCCTGATTCAAACAAATGCTTTCTTAAAATATTATTTCCATCAAACGGATCAAGTAATTCAACTATTTCTATTAATCGCGATAACAAACAAACTGTATCTATTTCTGAACGTAATTGTCTTAACATTGAAATTGACCAAATTGCATGCAATTCCTTTGTTTGAGGAATATTAATTATACAAGAAGACACTGGTTCAACAATTTTTCCAAAAAAAATATCTCTATTTGTTAATTTAGTATATTTTATCACATTATTTATAGGTGACACTTTAGCTATTGTTTCATTTGATGAATCAAATATATTTTTTTCCACTTTTTCTGTCTTACCACTCTTCAATGCATTTGCATCCTTGGTAACACAACATCCCATTATAATAAATCATGCTATTTTATCAATCTAATATTCATTAGATAATTAATTATATATTTAATTAATGTATTTTTTTTTTTTTTTTTTAATTTTTTGTTTTAACTCGTCTAGTTTGACACTAATTAAATTTTGCCACATGTAACCCCCACATTTGCCGCCAATAGTGATGCTGCAAGTCTCTTTGACCTTTATAACATTTAAAAAATAATTTTTAATTATAATAATGAATGTATTTCATTCGTATAAATTTATAAATTGATTAAGATTAAGTGTATATATATATATATATATATATATATATATA